>JBBMOL010001932.1:0-16375 GCA_037954665.1 Laguncularia racemosa
AGAAGAGCATAGCGGAGTATGTGAAGGAGTTTGAGACATTAGTGGCAAGATGTGATATTAGGGAAACATCAGATGAATCCATAGCTGTTTCATCAATGGGTTGAAGATGGACATTACCAATGTAGTGGAAATCCTAGCATTATCAGACTCTTGAGGATGTGATTAAATAAGCCAGTCGAGTTGAGCGGCATTAGCACAGGTGGGATTAGAAATCATATCAACACCATAAGTCAGATGAGGGTGAGAGGGAGCAAGAAAGGAAGGAAAAGGGAAAGGCAGTTGCTAGTGAGGCTGTTGACCAAACACAACAAAAGAGGAGTAGGGATATCAAATGTTTTAAGTATTTAGGACTTGGCCATATTGCTTCTCAATGTCCTAATAAAAGGGTTATGGTCATCAAGGGGGACAAAGTTGAGACTGAGGAAGAAGAACAGAAGAGTATTGAGGCAGAAGTGGAAGATGAAGACATTATAGCAAGTCCAGTACAGGGAGACTTGCTAATGGTTAAGCATGACGAAGCTATTCCTAATCAGAGGGCCAATTTATTCCATATCCAGGGCATGATGTAGGAAAACACTTGTTTGATTGTGGTTGACACAGGCAGTTGCACTAATGTTGCATCAGCAAACTGGGTTACCAAGTTGGGATTATAGGTGGAGCAGCATCCAAGACCATATGCACTTCATTGGTTGAGTCCACAGGGAGCTGTTCATGTACATAAACAGGTTCGTGTTCCATTGCTTATTGGTGATTATACTGACGAAATTGTTTGTGATGTAGCTCCCATGGAAGCTACACATTTGATCCTTGGAAAACCTTGGCAGTATGACCTCAGAGCCATGTATGATGGATACATCAATGAGTATACCATTCATGATAGGAATCAAAATCCGACAAGACCTATCATTAGGGCAAAAACTAAAGGAATTCGAATTTTCGCGATGAAGGCCCATTTTGAGCAGCTCGACTCGAGAATTATTTATATATTAACCTCTTTTCTATTATTCTTGTATTATGTTTTCCAACGGGCACACTTATCATATTTTATAGGGCAATGGACAAACTCCCTCAGACTCAGCTTGTAGGTTATCCATGGACCGACCTAAACCGGCGATGAGTTGGGCCGATGGATCCTATAGAAGACCGGCATCTTGAAGACCATTTCTTTTTTATATTTCTTCTTTTATGAACTAGTTTGGTTGTATTTTGGTTTTGGAACACTTTTATTTCCTTGTAATTTTCATTTAGGGCTAACCACCTTAAAAGTGGCAAACTTGTAATTTTGACCACTTTTTAACCTAAGGAGTAGCAAGTATAAATACTTGCTTAAGAGAGGGTTTGAGGAGGCTAATTTTTTACATATTTGAAAGGACATTTCACGTGTGAATTAGGGTTCTTTCCTTAGTTCCAAACTCTTATCAATTTTAACCCAAGAATTGGAATTGTGGCGAGTGCAACGAAGGCGAATTGTGAGTCATATCTAAGGTAGATTTTGATCTTTCTTGGATCTAATTGTGATTCTATTTTCTTAAACATCAATCTTGTAAGATTGATTGTTTCATTGAGCACTTGGATTTCATACTTCCTTGTTATTGTTAGCGTGACTAGTGATTGAAAGGGAAAGTGGATTTCATTGGTTTATTGCTTCCTTTTGATATGATTTTACGTGAACTTCATCTTCTGTTGTGGTTATTTGGTTAATGCTATCATTAGAGATTACAATTGAATCATTTGAACAACAATTTCCATCAAATCTTCAAAGGTGTCATGAGAATTGCGTACTAGGTGGACCGGTTTTATATTAGATTTGAGATTGTTTTCTTGAGTCTTTTGATTGTGCTTCCAAGTGGGTTTAGGCACATCATCTTTTTGGTATCAGAGCACATGTTAAGATAAGGGATTGATTGTATTTAATTTGTCAAATTAATCTTCAATTAGGGTTGATCAATTGAAACCGCAAATTGTGTTGTTTTTATGGTTTTGAGCTTGCGAAATTACCTTGGCTTGGAATTTAATTTCTATTTGTTGGAGTTGGATTGGGAAGGTTGTTGTATCATCTTATGATTAATAATTTTCGTGGAAGGGTAGAAGCATAGAAGTGTTGTTTAATTCCACAACTTTTGAATTGAAAACTCACCAATTCTTACCGTGACTAGTTGTGGCGTGAAGGAGGATGTGTAGGTTGTTGTTGTGACTTCCATTGTGTAATTCTGAATTGGAGAAGTGCAATTTATAAATTTCATTAATTTTGATTAGTAAGGAATCTATTTGAATTCAAACACATTTCATTAAGTTGTGGGAGTTAATGAGTGTTATTTGAATTTGAAATTCATTACTTACCAATTGAGGAAGGCTTGCAATTAGTGAAGTGGTTTGAAATTCAAATTTGAGTTGCTGCCTATTTTGTTGTGAGTTACGGTTAGAACTTGTGGAAAGTGAAGTATATTTTTTTATTATTGCCTTGGAATTGGAGTGTATTTGTTGTTGTAGCCGTTTGTTATCATTGTCGTGGAAATCGAGTGCAATTGTTGTTGTTGCCATGGGAGTTATTGGTGAAGTGAGTGCATCATGATTGAGGTGTGTGTAGTGGTGTAAATTGTGGAGTTGTGTAGAGTAAGGTGCTGCACATTAAGATAAAGTGTGAGTGTGAACCGTGGCTAATTAAAGAAGTTAAGTAGTGAAGTTTGAAATTCAAATATAAGCATTTAAGTGTTAAAGTTATTGAGTATTGTTACTTAACCACTTGCTTAGTTGAATTCAATATCTTAACTACTTGGAAGTATTTATTTGTGCTTCACTTATTATACTTGAAGTGATAAGAAGTATTTGTTGCATTGGTGGCTTGTTGCACTATGGATGTACAAGTGTGTATGTTGTTATCTAAACGTGTTATTGTAACATGGTGAAGTGAAGGGAGTGTGCTACAGTTATTTGAGATTACATTTATACTTCAAATAAATCGCATCCACAAACATGTCAAATGATAATGTGAATGGAGGCATTAGCAATGAGGCCAATAGCCAAGTGGGTAGCAGACCAAGTCATCGAAATACAAATGGAAGAACTCTAGATGAGCAACTTCAGGACCTTACCACAATTGTTGCTACATTGGCAATAAGAATTGATAGGATGACATTACCACTACCACCTGTGGTAAACCTTCAGGCACCACCTAGAGTAGAAGGAGATTATCATGCTCTTAGGGAAGACAGAGATGATAATTGATAAATCTATTTTAACTCTTATAATTGGAGATGATTAAGTCAATTTTTGAGATAATTGGGCGTGAAAATATAAGATTATGATGCTTAATTGATTTATATTTCATGTTTAGGTGTGGAAAAGGATGATTTGATGAAAAGTATTTAAATTCAAGACGAATTGGAGATAAAAGCAAGTAAAAAGGGAATGCTTTGAAGTTAAAGGAAGTCACACGGTTTTACAAACGGCCGTGTGAAGGAATCAGGAGACTACACGGTTCGGATACACGCCCGTGTATCCGATCGTGTATCAGCATGGAAAAGAATTTTCAGGACAGACCAGTACATGATTGGAATACACACCCGTGTAATCAACCGTGTACGAAGAACAAAGAAGACAGAGACATACATGGCTATTGCAAACGGCCGTTGGGATATACACGCCCAGAGTTCACTGACTTAGAGAGATACATGGTTTATCTACACGCCTGTGTAGTATGACTGTGTGTCTATCGAAGGAAAGATATCTTTAAATCTTTCGTCCATATTTGAAGGATATCTTCTACACTCCAGAGAGGAAGCTACCCTAGGTATAAATAGTCGTCTTTGAAGAGAGAGAAAGAGGAAGGAAGGCAGAAAACACATCCTGGAATTTTGGAGAACAACAACAGTCAAAGGAATTTTCGAGCTTTAATTCTAGAAGTGTTTCACACATGGATTTGATTATTTCGTTTTGTTATTCCTTGAGAACCATGTGTAGCTAATTATTTCGTACCCGAATCTTACGAAAGTCTGATTACTATGTAACATTGGGTTTATTGCAAAATTAATGACGATTGAGCATCTCTGATTTCATCCTTGTTGTTTATTATATATTGTTGATTTGATGTTTAGCCAGCATTAGATTACATTGATTTCTGATAAGTTCATTGGGAAATCTCTTATTTGAATAGATCATACATCAGATGAAAAGGCTTGTATGCAATCTAGGGATAGAAAGCATAAGTTTTCCGTATTAGATTGGATATAATGATTTAATCTAATTGAGGGTTGTGGTATAATCATGCAATTCTGATTGTTGTTAATAAAAGAGGGATCTTTGTTAATACGGTTAGAATTAGGAGTTAGTGATTTTGGAAGAAACATTAACTTAGTGTTAGATGCCCCGCGGATCAGAGATAATCAGTACTCATTAATTAGTTTTCTAAGGATTGAAGTTGCATAGTAATTAGATGAGTAGTAAGAGTGGGGTACGCGTTGGAACATTGAATTTGATAATTTAACTCATTGTTTGATATCCATTGATTTCATTTCTATAGATAATTTAGTTTAATTTAGGTAATTTGGTTAAATCAATTCACCTCGAAATTGTGCGGTTAGATAGTCGGTTTGAGGTTAGTATTAGTACTTGTAGATCCCTGAGGGAATGATATCCAGTGCTTAAACTCTATACTACTGTAATCGATAGGTGCACTTGCCTAATTGATCGCAAGGAAGAGTCGAAGTAAAAAGGATTTTAATTTGTGTGATTGCGATTCAATCAACAAGTTTTTGGCGCCGTTGCTGGGGAATCGGCGATATTAAGAACACTAAACGCTGACTAATCTGACCATTTCTTCTCTTATCATTTGTTATCCTTGGTTTTACTTTCTTATAAAGGGAACTAATTAAATTGGTTTTCTCTGCAGTTTATGACAAGGAGTTCTTCTTCTAAACTCCTTGAATTCGACCTAGAGATTGATCGAACAATCAGAAGGAAATTAAAGAGTGTTGAACCTGCTGTGAGTGAAGAGGAATTGCTGCTGAGTGAGAGTGAGAATTCAGTAGATAAGAACAGTCAATCAGTGAACAGCAGCGAATCTCATATTGAAGCAATGGCGGACGAACGTAGGACCATGGTTCAATACGCTAGGCCTACTTTGGGTAGTACCGGATCGTGTATAGTGATGCCTGCAATAGAGGCCAACAACTTTGAAGTCAAGCCTCTACAATGAATATGATCCACAATTAATGCCAATTTGATGGATTACCTGACGAGGACCCCCATGCTCATATTCAGATGTTCCTAGACATCTGTGTTACCGTTAAACAGAACGGGGTGTCCGATGAGGCACTAAAGTTGCGTCTGTTTCCTTTCACTTTAAGAGGAAAAGCGAGGCAGTGGTTCAGCTCTTTGGATCGGGACTCCATCACGACTTGGACCCAGCTGGCGAAAACATTTTTGGTCTATTACTTTCCGCCTTCTAAAACTGCCAGGTTGAGGAATGATATCACATTGTTCCTTCAGTTGGAAAATGAGCCACTCCATGAAGCTTGGTTGCGATTTAAGGACTTGCTTAGGCGGTGCCCACACCACCAAATGCCTAACTGGTTGCAAGCCTCAACTTTCTATAATGGGCTTGACTATCCGACGCGACAAACCATCGATGCTACTGCTGGTGGCACACTTGATGTCAAGACTCCTGAAGAGACTTTAGAATTGTTTGAGAACATGGCCAAGAACAACCATCATGGAGAAACGCCAGAGCAAGACCGAGAGTGGAAAGGTGTTCATGAAGTGGATATGATGACCACCATTGCGGCAAAGGTCGATTCTCTAGCTAGAAAGGTCGATGGGATGGCGATGTCTGCACCACCCTATATTATCCAACCGATTCATCAACCGATTTCATGGCACAAGGGACTACAGAGCAGATTGATTATGTAGGTAACCCTACAAGGCCTCAAAACAACCTTTACAGCAACACCTATAATCCGGGTTGGCGCAATCACCCCAATTTTTCATTGGAGTAATCTACAATTCCCTCGGGCAATGCACCTGCATTGGGATTCCAAAGGCCTCCTCCACCACCTCTTCTAGAAAAGAAGTCCAATCTAGAGGACATGATCTCCAAGTTCATCCAAACATTCGAGCAACGCCAACAATCCACAGAGGCAGCTCTAAGGAATCATGAGGCGTCCATTCATAACTTGGAAACTCAGGTGGGTCAGATAGCAAAATTGCTTTCAGAAAGACCGCAAGGATCCTTGCTTGGAAACACCGAACCCAATCTTCGGGAACAGGTAAAGGCAGTGACTCTAAGGAGCGGTAAGGAATTGCAATCTGACACTATTGGAGTGCAAGGGGTTACGCTTGAAAAAGGGGTTGAGAAGAAAGAAGAAGGGGGTGCTGAGAAGGAACATGGGGCTGAGGAGATCAAAGAGAAAGAGTGTGTTCAAGGGAAAGTTAAAGCATCCACTATTCAGCCATACAAGCCTCCAATTCCGTATCCGGGACGTCTGAAAAAGGATAAGGTTCAAGAGCACATCGGTAAGTTTCTAAACTTGTTTAAACAATTACATATCAACATACTATTTGTGGAAGCTCTTGCGCAGATGCCCAGGTACGTGAAATTCCTAAAGGATTTTCTCTCGAATAAGAAACGGTTGGAAGATATCTCTACTGCAGTTGTTGGAGCTGAGTGTTCGGCGATTTTGCAAAACAAGTTGCCCAAGAAGCTCAAGGATCCGGGTAGTTTCACTATTCCATGCTTAATAGGCGAACTACCGATGGAGAGAGCTTTGGCGGATCACGGGGCGAGCATTAACTTGATGCCATACTCATTGTTCAAGCAACTGAACTTGGGAGAGCCAAAGCAAACGAGGATGAGTCTGCAACTGGCAGATCGCTCGATCAAAGTCCCTAGAGGAATCATTGAGGACGTCCTGGTTAAGGTAGAAAACTTTATCTTCCCTGTTGATTTTGTAATCCTTGATATGGATGCAAATGTGGAGGTCTCACTGATCTTAGGACAACCATTTTTGGCCACTGCAAGAGCTGTGATTGATGTGGCGATGGAAGATTAGTTTTGAGAATGGGGGAAGATGAATTAGTGGTGAGAATCCCAGCAGCACTGAAACAAACTTTGAACGCCGACGATACATGTTATGCTATAGATTGTGTTGACAGGTCGGTAATGAGTGTTATGTAAGAGTTGATGTGTAGAGATCCTCTTGAATTGAGTTTGATAGCGGATGATGATGAAGTGAGTGAAAATGTGGAGATTCAAAATGTGAAAGCTCATCTGAGAGCTTGTGAGGAAGTAGTTTGTAGAAAGGGGTTTGAGAAGATTGGGGTCAGTGAGGAAGGAAGATTGAAACCATCGTTGAGGAACCCCCAGAACTTGAGTTGAAGCAACTCCCTGAGTACCTTGAATATGCCCTTTTGGAGGCCGATTCTAAACTCCTGTCATTATTTCAGCTGGTCTGACAAGGGAGCAAAGGGATAGCTTACTAAGGGTCTTGAAGGAGCACAAAGTGCTCTTGCTTGGAATATATCTGATATAAAGGGTATTAGTCCTTCGTTTGCACCCATAAGATCCTGTTGGAGGAGGATTTCAAACCTTGTGTGCAACCTCAAAGAAGGTTAAACCCTAACAAGAAAGAGGGCCAAGAGGAGTTTAGACTCCACCCTCTGGTGACTTAATAACAAGGAGCTTCATTTCTCAAGCAAACGACGTTAAACAAAAGCGCTTGATGGGAGGCAACCCATGGCAATTAGGTAAGTTTCATTTTTTTTTGAGTTATCACCATATTTGTTTTTCTTTTTCCAAGGTTTTGCAGAGGAGTATTTATGAAGAAGCTTTTTGAGGAGATGGACTTCAAGAAATAATCAAGAGAAGGAAAATTTTAACCTTCAGGAGACACACGGATGACATACACGGGCATGTATCGTGCCCGTGTAGAGAGAATGGTGACCCACAGAGTAATACACGGTCAAAACACACGCCCGTGTGTCCTAACCGTGTATACAAGGAAATTTTGAACAAGGTTGACACGGCTAAAGGAAACGGACATTTATCAAATCCGTGTATGAGAGGTAAGTTTTCTAACTAGAAGTCAGAGGGGTACACGGTTGTATAACACGGCCGTGTGTTATACCCGTGCTTTCGCAGCTTAGGCCTATACACGGGTGCATTACACGCCCGTGTATGGGGACCGTGTGTGTTTGGGTATTTATACCCTTTTTGATAACCGTACCCCTCATTTTCAGTACACTCTCATCTACATATCTTTTCTCTCTATACATCATTCACTTTCCATTCCCTTGTTGGTTTCCTCTCCCATTGCTTTGACAAGGTAAGATCTTTCTCATTCTTTTTCCTTTCTCTTGCTTCCCTCTCTATTTTCTCACTCAATGTCAGATTTCCATGTGAATGTGGCATGTTATGACATGTGGAGGATAATGAAACCTTAGGGCTTTTGTTTATCTGAGTATGGATGATGTTTTTCATGCGATTTGTGAAGTTTTTCCATTCTCCATTGCTCGATCGCTGTTTGGATTAGAAAATCTAGGGTTTCGAACCGTTCATGCATGATCCTTTGTGATTGGAACGTATTTTGGATTGCATGCTAGAGGGATTTTTGCTTTAAGAGCATTAGTGCATGTGATTGATGATTCTCTCGTAATTTCTTGCAATATACGGCCATTTATGAGTTGTTTTTCAAATTTTTGCAGGGATTTTCTGATATACACGGCTACAATACACTCCCGTGCCCAAGAACCGTGTATGATACTGTGAACCTTAATTTTGATGATTTTGCATGCTTCCGTGATGCTAATGGTTGAGTTCCTTGTTTGCGATGTGGTTATTTGATGTATTACCTACGGACTTTGTTTTTTTTAGACTCTTTTATTCTTTGTATGATCAGGTTTTGCTTATTTCCCTTGACAAGATGCCACGCGTCAAGACTGTTGCTCAAAAGAAGAAAAGAAGCCGATTCGAAACGGGTAGTTCAAGCCAATCTGAAGCTCTTCGATACCCTGTAAATATTCGAGAGAAGGATAAAGAACTCTTTACCCTATATAAGTCAAAAAAGGTCATCAAACCGAATGTGGTGTTGGACTGGGACGTTTTGAGAAGATTTGGGTTGGTCCAACAATTTGAGAGGTTCTTAGCTGACCGAGCCTGGTTTCACCTGTTCATGATCGAAGAAGACTTATACGAGGAGTTAATTCTTACTTTCTTAGCCACCTTCAAGATCTCAGGAACAATGAATGCTGGTGTAAGAAACGAAGTTGAGTTTCTGGCCCAAGGTGAGTACCATAAGATGTCCATGACTGAGTTCATAGAGGCTATGGGCATCTATGATGAGGGTTTTCTTCAAACCCCTGAGTTTCGCGCCCTTCCGGTTTCGTGGGGCCCAGCGAACTCTATCTCTTTATGGACTCGGTATGGTATTGGTGCCTATAGTGCCTCTCACACCAAAGCCTCTCAACTGAGAAATAGAGTACATCATATCCTACATTACATTATGGCTCGCTCTACCACTGGTAGGATCGATTCAGGGGGCGTTGTTAACGCTAGAGACTTATTTCAGTTGTGGGCCATGCATATTGGAACCCGCGTCAATGTGGGTGTTTTTGCCGCTTTTTGTCTTCAGCGCAGGCAAGAAAAGACCGAAAGGGGTTTTCCTAAGTGCTCTAATTATTAGAATTTTGAAAAATCTGGGTCTATTCCCACATCGAGCACCTAGTGATTTCATTGGGCGATCTCTGAAGCTTAAAGCCAGGATATTAAGCGATTGGAATTTTCAACCAATTGACGCTGGTGCTGAAGAGGAGATAGGGGAAGAGGAAGAAGAGGAACCACAACTGCAGGCTAAACCGTCCGTCCATGTGCAGATGCTAGAGCTGGTTTCTCAGCTATCGCGTAATGTGGGAGAAATAAAGAAAAGCCAGAAGATGATGAAGCAGAAGATCACTAAGATGGAAAAACGGCAGAAGGGACTGAAGAAGTTTTGAATCGATTGCTTCACCAAGCTTGGTGAGAAGTTAGACATTCAGTTCTCTTCTTGTGCCAGCTCAAGCGAAGAAGACGTGATCCCTCTCGAACCGATCAGCCAATAGAGGCATACTAAGGGAGGATCGCCTTCTGCTCCACCTGCTCCATCAGAGGAAAGCCCCCACAGACCAGGTAAGGAGCGAATGGTTGCTGAGGAAAGCTCCGACGATGAAGATTATGTGTCTGAGAAGGATGATGACTGATTTTTCCTAACTATTTGCTAACTTGTCTGTCTAACCTTGAATTATTTTTGTTGACTATTCGCTGTGACTTTGACTATCTGTGATAAACTTGGATGATATTGACTTGTGCTTATTTTTTTGGTGATAATCATTTCTTTTAGTTTCTCTTTCAGTGTGTTTTGTTTTTAGGATTTTATCTATACCCATTTAGACTTTCATGGTGCTGATTGAATGTTAAAAGCTGATGATCTCAGAAGGATGATTCGAGGATTTTGCACTTTAATGGAGTTTCCCCTGTGAATGACTTGCCACATATAGATTTCAGGGGAGTTTCACTTTTCTTTCTCCTTTTATTTCCTTGTTTCTATTTTCTTTCCTTAGTGTACTTTGTGGGCAGACATTGGGGACAATGTCTGATTTTAAGTGTGGGAAAGGGAATAGAAAGAACAGAAAGATATCACAAGAGCAATGAACTTATGGACTTTTAAATGCTCAATTTCCCTTGTTTAAGTAACATTTGGAAGCTTAATGATGATGAGAAATATTTATTCAAGAAACATAAAATTCCACTTGTATAGGCAGCTATTTCATAGGAAATTTTTCGAATTTTGCATTATTCTCTTTACCTTTTTAGAGTTATAGTATGGTATCCATGTGAGGGAGACTTACTTGTTATTTAGGCTTTCATTTCAGATTTAGGATTTGATTTTGCGATCTTGAATGAAGGAACAAGTGATACTTATAGCTTGGTGACTTTCCCTAACAAAAATAATGGAATAGAACACAAATTGGGAGTAATTTGATTAAAAAAAAAATGATGATGAACAATAACAAATAGTTCAGAAGTGGATCTCATTGACTCGAGTAATTAAGTCCGAGGGGTGCCCTTTCGGGGGAATAACATCTATTGACTTGGGTGATGAACTCGGGATCATTGGCTAAAAGCTCGCTACAAGGGTTATGAGTAAAATATGAGAAAACTGAACTAAATGAAGCTTTAAATTAGAATATTTGGATTCGAGTGGTAGAGGTTCGAAGGGGTATCTTAAAACCTAGTAGCCTAAGATCGTCTGGTCTAGGACTTACTGGCCAAGGAAACCGCTCTTATTCACTAAAAAAAGGAATTGATTAGTTAATTCAACCCGAACAAGTAAATCCGAGGGACGCTCTCTATGCTTGAGGGGATAACGTCTGTTAACTTAGGTGACGAGCCCGGGATTATCGATTAAAAGTTCGTTACATGGGTTAATTGACTAAGAAAAAGTACTAAAAGGTTGAACTCCCAATCCAAAAAGGGGAAAAAAATCCAGGAAATAAGTGGATGTATATGCCTGAGTTCTATGATTGTAAGTCTGATCTTAACCATGAGATTTTTGGTTAAATGATAAAGGGTAAGAGTTTCACTTACTTGGATTAATACTGGAAATCTACTATTGGTATTTTGAATACAAGTGCTTAATAAGATTGAGTGATAAGAAAGGCGAATTGTGGAAAATGGTGGCTATCCTGGTATAAAGTGGGGTTAATGATTAAATTTCTTCTTGAGATTTAAGAATTCTGAGAATTGAGACTTCCATATGTGTAATTTGCTTGAGGACAAGCAAATGCTTAAGTGTGGGGAAATTTGATAAATCTATTTTAACTCTTATAATTGGAGATGATTAAGTCAATTTTTGAGATAATTGGGCGTGAAAATATAAGATTATGATGCTTAATTGATTTATATTTCATGTTCAGGTGTGGAAAAGGATGATTTGATGAAAAGTATTTAAATTCAAGACGAATTGGAGATAAAAGCAAGTAAAAAGGGAATGCTTTGAAGTTAAAGGAAGTCACATGGTTTTACAAACGGCCGTGTGAAGGAATCAAGAGACTACACGGTTCGATACACGCCCGTGTATCTGACCGTGTATCAGCGTGGAAGAAGAATTTTCAGGACAGACCAGTACACCGTTGGAATACACACCCGTGTAATCAACCGTGTACGAAGAACAAAGAAGACAGAGATATACACGGCTATTGCAAACGGCCGTGTGGGAAATACACGCCCAGAGTTCACTGACTTAGAGAGATACACGGTTTATCTACACACCCGTGTAGTATGACCGTGTGTCTATCGAAGGAAAGATATCTTTAAATCTTTCGTCCATATTTGAAGGATATCTTCTACACACTAGAGAGGAAGCTACCCTAGGTATAAATAGTCGTCTTTGAAGAGAGAGAAAGAGGAAGGAAGGTAGAAAACACATCCTGGAATTTTGGAGAACAAAAACAGTCAAAGGAATTTTCGAGCTTTAATTCTAGAAGTGTTTCACACATGGATTTGATTATTTCGTTTTGTTATTCCTTGAGAACCATGTGTAGCTAATTATTTCGTACCTGAATCTTACGAAAGTCTGATTACTATGTAACATTGGGTTTATTGCAAAATTAATGACGATTGAGCATCTCTGATTTCATCCATGTTGTTTATTATATATTGTTGATTTGATGTTTGGCCAGCATTAGATTACATTGATTTCTATAAGTTGATTGGGAAATCTCTTATTTGAATAGATCATACATCGGATGAAAAGGCTTGTATGCAATCTAGGGATAGAAAGCATAAGTTTTCCGTATTAGATTGGATATAATGATTTAATCTAATTGAGGGTTGTGGTATAATCATGCAATTCTGATTCTTGTTAATAAAGAGGGATCTTTGTTAATACGGTTAGAATTAGGAGTTAGTGATTTTGGAAGAAACATTAACTTAGTGTTAGATGCCCCGCGGATCAGAGATAATCAGTACTCATTAATTAGTTTTCTAAGGATTGAAGTTGCATAGTAATTGGATGAGTAGTAAGAGTGGGGTACGGTTGGAACATTGAATTTGATAATTTAACTCATTGTTTGATATCCATTGATTTCATTTCTATTAGATAATTTATTTTAATTTAGGTAATTTGGTTAAATCAATTCACCTCGAAATTGTGCGGTTAGATAGTCGGTTTAGGTTAGTATTAGTACTTGTAGATCCCTGAGGGAACGATATCCGTGCTTAAACTCTATACTACTGTAATCGATAGGTGCACTTGCCTAATTGATCGTAAGGAAGAGTCGGAGTAAAAAGGATTTTAATTTGTGTGATTGCGATTCAATCAACATTAATTTTGGGGTTAATCCATACTCGGACAGGGAATTTAGACCACCTCGAGGACTAGAGTGTGCGAAGCTACAAATGCCTTCATTTGATGGTAGGGGTGCCGCTGATGATTACCTAGACTGGGAAGACCAAGTTGAGGGTCTTTTCAAGTGTTATGAGATTGATGAAGACTTTCGGGTACATCTCGCAGCCATAGAGTTCACAGGGTATGCCGCTTTGTGGTGGAAGAATACGGTGATCAGCAGGCGAAGGGATGGAGAGACCGAAATACACACTTGGAGAGACATGAAACAAGTTTTGAGGAATAGGCTTGTATCGAAACACTACAGGCATGAACTATTTATGCATCTCTAGACACTGAGACAAGGGGGTAAAACAGTAGATGACTACGTACAGGAGTTTGAGACACTAGTGATCAGATGTGGATCAATTGAACCTCCTGAACAAACCCTAGCACGTTTTGTATATGGGTTGAAGTATGAGATAGCTTGTGTAGTTGAGCTTCAGAGATATAGTACACTTAATGAGGCTATACAATTAGCCTTGAAAGTGGAAAGACAGAGGCAATCCTATTCATTCCAGGTTACTAGGCGCAGACTACCAGGGAACCAAATTTTTCAGGGTCAGTTATGTTCTTCTTTAAAGACACTAGAGGTTCACAAGCAGTTGAGTACACCATTGGAGTATTCTGAGGATCAGAGTCAGATGAGTCTATCCTTAGAGGGCCAGAATGTTTAGAGACATTTGTATTCACCTTCAGAGGTCTCAAAGGGCAATGAGCAGTTGGGCCAACCACTAGAAGACCATCAGGACAGCGACATACAGATGAGTTAGAAAAGGAGGATACAATATCAGTGAAATGGGTTGAGATAGGGGACACCTCAGTGGATAATGGGTCAATATTTGTGTTGCAGATGAGATACATCCTGGAAATGGAGGAGAGAAGACAATCACCACTTGTAGTATTTCAGATATTGGGATTCTGCAAAGATATTTCTTCAGGTGGCTTGCTAAGAGGAAACAAAGTCTCTACTGCATTTGATCTACTAGATTTGAGGACAAATCTTTTTGAGGCCCGAGGAGATGATAGGAATCAAAATCCAACAAGACCTATCATTAGGGCAAAAACTAAAGGAATTCGAATTTTGGCAATGAGGGCCCATTTTAAGCAGATCGACCTCGGAATTATTTATATATTAACCTCTTTTCTATTATTCTTGTATTGTGTTTTCCAATAGGCACACTTATCATATTTTATAGGGCAATGGACAAACTCCCTCAGACTCAGCTTGTGGGTTATCCATAGACCAACCTGAACCGGCAATGAGTTAGGCCGATGGATCCTATAGAAGACTAGCATCTTGAAGACCATTTCTTTTATATATTTCTTCTTTTATGAGCTATTTTGGTTGTATTTTGGTTTTGGAACACTTTTATTTCCTTGTAATTTTCATTTAGGGTTAGCCACCTTAAAAGTGGCAAACTTGTAATTTTGACCACTTTTTAACCCTAGGAGTAGCAAGTATAAATACTTGCTTAAGAGAGGGTTTGAGGAGGCTAATTTTTTACAAATTTGAGAGGACATTTCACGTGTGAATTAGGGTTCTTTCCTTAGTTCCAAACTCTTATCAATTTCAACCCAAGAATTGGAATTGTGGTGAGTGCAACGAAGGCGAATTGTGAGTCATATCAATTCAATTTTGTTGTATGTTCATTTCTTCTCTAGTGAGTCATATCTAAGGTAGATTTGGATCTTTCTTGGATCTAATTGTGGTTCTATTTTCGTAAACATCAATCTTGTAAGATTGATTGTTTCATTGAGCACTTGGATTTCATACTTCCTTGTTATTGTTAGCATGAACTAGTGATTGAAAGGGAAAGTGAATTTCATTGGTTTATTGCTTCCTTTTGATCTGATTTTACGTGAACTTCATCTTCTCTTGTGGTTATTTGGTTAATTCTACCATTAGAGATTACAATTGAATCATTTGAACAATAATTTCCATCAAATCTTCAAAGGTGTCACGAGAATTGCTTACTAGGTGGACCGGCTTTATATTAGATTTGAGATTGTTTTCTTAAGTCTTTTGATTGTGCTTCCAAGTGGGTTTAGGCACATCAATTCAGTCATAGGACAAGACATACAAGCTTCTTCCTATGAGTCTAACTGAAGTACAACACACAAGACTGATTTGCCTTATGAAGCCTAAGGGAAAGAGGAGTCTGTTTATGTGGCCTAGCAGGATGGACGATACAGATTCGAGGTTGAATCTATTTCAACATGGAGGGAATGATACGATTCTAAGAGCTAAGATACGAGCGCGAAAGAAAACAAATTCAGTCCGAGCTCTAGGTGGCAGTGCGGGGTCCAAAAGAAGAGGAAGAAGCGTCGGGAGGACCCAAGGCGAAGTTCGGCCAACCTTAAGCCGGCCTTGAATAAAGGCCGGCCGAGTTAGCTTCAAGGCCGTCGGCTTTGGAGCCAGCCTAAATGAATACCAGTATAAGTGAAGGTCGCCGGCTTTTGGTGCCGGCCTAAGTGAAGGCGTCGGCCTTTGGCCGGCCTTGAGCCGACCTTGAATGTTTTCACATAAATTTTTTTTAGGATGATATAAATAGGCGACCTTAGGGTTTTTTTCGGGATAGATGTTATTTTGGTTGTAAAATAGAGACACTTGAGCGGTGTGAATCCTCTTTAGATATCTTTGAATATTGGGGATTGATTTTTTTTCTCTTTATTCTTATTGTTCTTATCAAATTCTTGGTTCTATAGAATTTGTGGCGAGCATCGTTATTGAATTCATGGAATTCTTTAACTATAGTGATTGATTTATGGAACGTGGTCTCTATCGTTCTATAATTTGATTGCGAAACAGTTTAATTTTATCAATCTTGGCATTTATAGATTGATAATTTTATCATATCTTTGATTTTATTTGTTAGTACCAAAATCCAGAAAAACCTAAAAATTTGTGTTATTTGATTGTTGTTGACGATTTGGTTTATGTGAAGGAATTGAATCCGTTT
>JBBMOL010001932.1:16875-31142 GCA_037954665.1 Laguncularia racemosa
TCTAGCTAATGATGCGGTTTTTGGTATGCTCTGAAACTAAATGATTTGAAAACGGATTCTAATTCCTTCACATAAACCAAATCGTCAACAACAATCAAATAACACAAATTTTTAGGTTTTTCTGGATTTTGGTACTAACAAATAAAATCAAAGATATGGTAAAATTATCAATCTATAAATGCCAAGATTGATAAAATTAAACTGTTTCGCAATCAAATCATAGAACGATAGAGACCCACGTTCCATAAATCAATCACTATAGTTAAAGAATTCCATGAATTCAATAACGATGCTCGCCACAAATTCTATAGAACCAAGAATTTGATAAGAACAATAAGAATAAAGAGAAAAAAAAATCAATCCCCAATATTCAAAGATATCTAAAGAGGATTCACACCGCTCAAGTGTCTCTATTTTACAACCAAAATAACATCTATCCCGAAAAAACCCTAAGGTCGCCTATTTATATCATCCTAAAAAAAATTTATGTGAAAACATTCAAGGTCGGCTCAAGGCCGGCCAAAGGCCGACGGCTTCACTTAAGGCCGGCACCAAAAGCCGGCGACCTTCACTTATACTGGTATTCATTTAGGCTGGCTCCAAAGCCGACGGCCTTGAAGCTAACTCGGCCGGCCTTTATCAAGGCCGGCTTAAGGCTGGCCGAACTTCGCCTTGGGTCCTCCCGACGCTTCTATCCTCTTCTTTTGGACCCCGCACTGCCACCTAGAGCTCGGACTGAATTTGTTTTCTTTCGCGCTCGTATCTTAGCTCTTAGAATCGTATCATTCCCTCCATGTTTGAAATAGATTCAACCTCGAATCTGTATCGTCCATCCTGCTAGGCCACATAAACAGACTCCTCTTTCCCTTAGGCTTCATAAGGCAAATCAGTCTTGTGTGTTGTACTTCAGTTAGACTCATAGGAAGAAGCTTGTATGTCTTGTCCTATGACTGAATTGATGTGCCTAAACCCACTTGGAAGCACAATCAAAAGACTTAAGAAAACAATCTCAAATCTAATATAAAGCCGGTCCACCTAGTAAGCAATTCTCGTGACACCTTTGAAGATTTGATGGAAATTATTGTTCAAATGATTCAATTGTAATCTCTAAGGTAGTATTAACCAAAATAACCACAAGAGAAGATAAAGTTCACGTAAAATCAGATCAAAAGGAAGCAATAAACCAATGAAATTCACTTTCCCTTTCAATCACTAGTTCATGCTAACAATAACAAGGAAGTATGAAATCCAAGTGCTCAATGAAACAATCATCTTACAAGATTGATGTTTTACGAAAATAGAACCACAATTAGATCCAAGAAAGATCCAAATCTACCTTAGATATGACTCACTAGAGAAGAATGAACATACAACAAATTGAATTGATATGACTCACAATTCGCCTTCGTTGCACTCACCACAATTCCAATTCTTGGGTTTGAAATTGATAAGGAGTTTTGGAAACTAAGGAAAGAACCCTAATTCACACGTGAAATGTCCTCTCAAATTTGTAAAAAAATTAGCCTCCTCAAACCCTCTCTTAAGCAAGTATTTATAACCTTGCTACTCCTAGGGTTAAAAAGTGTCAAAATTACAAGTTTGCCACTTTTAAGGTGGCTAACCCAAATGAAAATTACAAGGAAATAAAAGTGTTCCAAAACCAAAATACAACCAAATAGCTCATAAAAGAAGAAATATATAAAAGAAATGGTCTTCAAGATGCTAGTCTTCTATAGGATCCATCGGCCTAACTCATGTGCCGGTTCAGGTTGGTCTATGGATAACCCACAAGCTGAGTCTGAGGGAGTTTGTCCATTGCCCTATAAAATATGATAAGTGTGCCTATTGGAAAACACAATACAGAATAATAGAAAAGAGGTTAATATATAAATAATTCCGAGGTCGATCTGCTTAAAATGGGCCCTCATTGCCAAAATTCGAATTCCTTTTGTTTTTGCCCTAATGATAGGTCTTGTTGGATTTTGATTCCTATCATCTCCTCGGGCCTCAAAAAGATTTGTCCTCAAATCTAGTAGATCAAATGCAGTAGAGACTTTGTTTCCTCTTAGCAAGCCACCTGAAGAAATATCTTTGCAGAATCCCAATATCTGAAATACTACAAGTGGTGATTGTCTTCTCTCCTCCATTTCCAGGATGTATCTCATCTGGGAACACAAATATTGACCCATTATCCACTGAGGTGTCCCCTATCTCAAACCCCTTTCACTGATATTGTAATCCTCCTTTTCTAACTCATCTGTATGTCGCTGGTCCTGATGGTCTTCTAGGTGGTTGGCCCAACTGCTCATTGCCCTTTGAGACCTCTGAAGGTGAATACAAATGTCTCCTAAACATTCTGGCCCTCTAAGGATAGACTCATCTGACTCTGATCCCAGAATACTCCAATGGTGTACTCAACTGCTTGTGAACCCCTATGTCTTTAAAGAAGAACATAACTGACCCTGAAAATTTGGTTCCCTGGTAGTCTGCGCCTAGTAACCTGGAATGAATAGGATTGCCTCTGTCTTTCCACTTTCAAGGCTAATTGTATAGCCTCATTAAGTGTACTATATCTCTAAGCTCAACTACACAAGCTATCTCATACTTCAACCCAATACAAAACGTGCTAGGGTTTGTTTTAGGAGGTTCAATTTATCCACATCTGATCACTAGTGTCTCAAACTCCTGTACGTTTGTCAAACTACTGTTTTAACCCCCCCTTGTTTAGGTCTAGAGATGCATAAATAGTTCATGCCTGTAGTGTTTCGATACAAGCCTATTCCTCAAAACTTGTTTCATGTCTCTCCAAGTGTGTATTTCGGTCTTCTCCATCCCTTCGCCTGCTGATCACCGTATTCTTCCACCACAAAGCGGCATACCCTGTGAACTCTATGGCTGCGAGATGTACCCGAAAGTCTTCATCAATCTCATAACACTTGGAAAAGACCCTCAACTGGGGCTTCCCCGTCTAGGTAATCATCAGCGGCACCCTACCATCAAATGAAGGCATTTGTAGCTTCGCACACTCTAGTCCTCGAGGTGGTCTAAATTCCCTGTCCGAGTATGGATTAACCCCAAAATTAATGTTGATTGAATCGCAATCACACAAATTAAAATCCTTTTTACTCCGACTCTTCCCTTTCGATCAATTAGGCAAGTGCCCTATCGATTACAGTAGTATAGAGTTTAAGCACGGATATCGTTCCCTCAGGGATCTACAAGTACTAATACTAACCTTAAACCGACTATCTAACCGCACAATTTCGAGGTGAATTGATTTAAACCAAATTACCTAAATTAAAATAAAAATTTTCTAATAGAAATGAAATCAATGGATATCAAACAATGAGTTAAATTATCAAATTCAATGTTCCAACACGTACCCCACTCTTACTACTCATCCAATTACTATGCAACTTCAATCCTTAGAAAACTAATTAATGAGTACTGATTATTTTCTGATCCGCGGGGCATCTAACACTAAGTTAATGTTTCTTCCAAAATCACTAACTCCTAATTCTAACCGTATTAACAAAGATCCCTCTTTTATTAACAAAATCAGAATTGCATGATTATACCACAACCCTCAATTAGATTAAATCATTATATCCAATCTAAATACGGAAAACTTATGCTTTCTATCCCTAGATTGCATACAAGCCTTTTCATCCGATGTATGATCTATTCAAATAAGAGATTTCCCAATCAACTTATTAGAAATCAATGTAATCTAATGCTGGCCAAACATCAAATCAACAATATATAATAAACAACATGGATGAAATCAGAGATGCTCAATCGTCATTAATTTTGCAATAAACCCAATGTTACATAGTAATCAGACTTTCGTAAGATTCAGGTACGAAATAATTAGCTACACATGGTTCTCAAGGAATAACAAAACGAAAATAATCAAATCCATGTGTGAAACACTTCTAGAATTAAAGCTCGAAAATTCCTTTGACTGTTTTTGTTCTCCAAAATTCCAGGATGTGTTTTCTACCTTCCTTCCTCTTTCTCTCTCTTCAAAGACGACTATTTATACCTAGGGTAGCTTCCTCTCTAGTGTGTAGAAGATATCCTTCAAATATGGACGAAAGATTTAAAGATATCTTTTCCTTTGATAGACACACGGTCATACTACACGGGTGTGTAGATAAACCGTGTATCTCTCTGAGTCAGTGAACTCTGGGCGTGTATTTCCCACACGGCCGTTTGCAATTGCCGTGTATATCTCTGTCTTCTTTGTTCTTCGTACACGGTTGATTACACGGGTGTGTATTCCAACTGTATACTGGTCTGTCCTGAAAATTCTTCTTCCACGCTGATACACGGTCAGATACACGGGCGTGTATCGAACCGTGTAGTCTCTGATTCCTTCACACGGCCGTTTGTAAAACCATGTGACTTCCTTTAACTTCAAAGCTTTCCCCTTTTTACTTGCTTTTATCTCCAATTCGTCTTGAATTTAAATACTTTTCATCAAATCATCCTTTTCCACACCTGAACATGAAATATAAATCAATTAAGCATCATAATCTTATATTTTCACGCCCAATTATCTCAAAAATTGACTTAATCATCTCCAATTATAAGAGTTAAAATAGATTTATCAAATTTCCCCACACTTAAGCATTTGCTTGTCCTCAAGCAAATTACACATATGGAAGTCTCAATTCTCAGAATTCTTAAATCTCAAGAAGAATATTAATCATTAACCCCACTTTATATCAGGATAGCCACCATTTTCCACAATTCGCCTTTCTTATCACTCAATCTTATTAAGCACTTGTATTCAAAATACCAATAGTAGATTTCCAGTATTAATCCAAGTAAGTGAAACTCTTACCCTTTATCATTTAACCAAAAATCCATGGTTAAGATCAGACTTACAATCATAGAACTCAGGCATATACATCCACTTATTTCCTGGATTTTTTTCCCTTTTTGGATTGGGAGTTCAACCTTTTAGTACTTTTTCTTAGTCAATTAACCCATGTAACGAACTTTTAATCGATAATCCCGGCTCGTCACCTAAGTTAACAGACGTTATCCCCTCAAGCATAGAGAGCGTTCCCTCGGATTTACTTGTTCGGTTGAATTAACTAATCAATTCCTTTTTTAGTGAATAAGAGCGGTTTCCTTGGCCAGTAAGTCCTAGACCAGACGGGTCTTAGGCTACTAGGTTTTAAGATACCCCTTCGAACCTCTACCACTCGAATCCAAATATTCTAATTTAAAGCTTCATTTAGTTCAGTTTTCTCGAATTTTACTCAAAACCCTTGTAGCGAGCTTTTAGCCAATGATCCCGAGTTCATCACCCAAGTCAATAGATGTTATTCCCCCGAAAGGGCACCCCTCGGACTTAATTACTCGAGTCAATGAGATCCACTTCTGAACTATTTGTTATTGTTCATCATCATTTTTTTTTTATCAAATTACTCCCAATTTGTGTTCTATTCCATTATTTTGTTAGGGAAAGTCACCAAGCTATAAGTATCACTTGTTCCTTCTATTCAAGATCGCAAAATCAAATCCTAAATCTGAAATGAAAGCCTAAAATAACAAGTAAGTCTCCCTCAAAATGGATAACCCTACTATAACTCTAAAAAGGTAAAGAGAATAATGCAAAATTCGAAAAATTTCCATGAAATAGCTGCCTATACAAGTGGAATTTTATGTTTCTTGAATAAATATTTCTCATCATCATTAAGCTTCCAAATGTTACTTAAACAAGGAAATTGAGCATTTAAAAGTCCATAAGTTCATTGCTCTTGTGATATCTTTCTGTTTTTTCTATTCCCTTTCCCACACTTAAAATCAGACATTGTCCCCAATGTCTGCCCACAAAGTACACTAAGGAAAGAAAATAGAAACAAGGATAATAAAAGGAGAAAGAAAAGTGAAACTCCCCTGAAATCTATATGTGGCAAGTCATTCACAGGGGAAACTCCATTAAAGTGCAAAATCCTCGAATCATCCTTCTGAGATCATCAGCTTTTAACATTCAATCAGCACCATCGAAAGTCTAAATGGGTATAGATAAAATTCCTAAAAACAAAACACACTGAAAGAGAAACTAAAAGAAATGATTATCACCAAAAAAATAAGCACAAGTCAATATCATCCAAGTTTATCACAGATAGTCAAAGTCACAGCGAATAGTCAACAAAAATAAATCAAGGTTAGACAGACAAGTTAGCAAATAGTTAGGAAAAATCAGTCATCATCCTTCTCAGACACATAATCTTCATCGTCGGAGCTTTCCTCAGCAACCATTCGCTCCTTACCTGGTCTGTGGGGGCTTTCCTCTGATAGAAGCAGGTGGAGCAGAAGACGATCCTCCCTTAGTATGCCTCTATTGGCTGATCGGTTCGAGAGGATCACGTCTTCTTCGCTTGAGCTGGCACAAGAAGAGAACTGAATGTCTAACTTCTCACCAAGCTTGGTGAAGCAATCGATTTCAAAACTTCTTCAGTCCCTTCTGCCGTTTTTTCCATCTTAGTGATCTTCTGCTTCATCATCTTCTGGCTTTTCTTTATTTCTCCCACATTACGCGATAGCTGAGAAACCAGCTCTAGCATCTGCACATGGACGGACGGTTTAGCCTGCAGTTGTGGTTCCTCTTCTTCCTCTTCCCCTATCTCCTCTTCAGCACCAGCGTCAATTGGTTGAAAATTCCAATCGCTTAATATCCTGGCTTTAAGCTTCAGAGATCGCCCAATGAAATCACTAGGTGCTCGATGTGGGAATAGACCCAGATTTTTAAAAAATTCTAAAAATTTAGAGCACTTAGGAAAACCCCTTTCGGTCTTTTCTCTTGCCTAGCGCTGAAGACAAAAAGCGGCAAAAACACCCACATTGACGCGGGTTCCATATGCATGGCCCACAACTGAAATAAGTCTCTAAGCGTTAACAACGCCCTCTAAATCGATCCTACCAGTGGTAGAGCGAGCCATAATGTAATGTAGGATATGATGTACTCTATTTCTCAGTTGAGAGGTTTTTGGTGTGGAGAGGCACTATAGGCACCAATACCATACCGAGTCCATAAAGAGATAGAGTTCGCTGGGCCCCACGAAACCGGAAGGGCGCGAACTCGGGGGTTTGAAGAAAACCCTCATCATAGATGCCCATAGCCTTATGAACTCAGTCATGGACATCTTATGGTACTCACCTTGGGCCCAGAAACCAACTTCGTTTCTTACACCAGCATTCATTGTTCCTGAGATCTTGAAAGGTGGCTAAGAAAGTAAGAATTAACTCCTCGTATAAGTCTTCTTCGTCATGAACAGGTGAAACCAGGCTCGTCAGCTAAGAACCTCTCAAATTGTTGGACCAACCCAAATCTTCTCAAAACGTCCCAGTCCAACACCACATTCGGTTTGATGACCTTTTTTGACTTATATAGGGTAAAGAGTTCTTTATCCTTCTCTCGAATATTTACAGGGTATCGAAGAGCTTCAATTGGCTTGAACTACCCGTTTCGAATCGGCTTCTTTTCTTTCTTTTGAGCAACAGTCTTGACGCGTGGCATCTTGTCAAGGGAAAATAAGCAAAACCTGATCATACAAAGAATAAAAGAGTCTAAAAAAAACAAAGCCGTAGGTAATACATCAAATAAAACCACATCGCAAACAAGGAACTCAACCATTAGCATCACGGAAGCATGCAAAATCATCAAAATTAAGGTTCACAGTATCATACACGGTTCTTGGGCACGGGAGTGTATTGTAGCCGTGTATATCAGAAATCCCCGCAAAAATTTGAAAAAAACTCATAAATGGCCGTATATTGCAAGAAATTACGAGAGAATCATCAATCACATGCACTAATGCTCTTAAAGCAAAAATCCCTCTAGCAAAGCAATCCAAAATACGTTCCAATCACAAAGGATCATGCATGAACGGTTCGAAACCCTAGATTTTCTAATCCAAACAGCGATCGAGCAATGGAGAATGGAAAAAACTTCACAAATCGCATGAAAAACATCATCCATACTCAGATAACAAAAGCCCTAAGGTTTCATTATCCTCCACATGTCATAACATGCCACATTCACATGGAAATCTGACATTGAGTGAGAAAATAGAGAGGGAAGCAAGAGAAAGGAAAAAGAATGAGAAAGATCTTACCTTGTCAAAGCAATGGGAGAGTGAAACCAACAAGGGAATGGAAAGTGAATGATGTATAGAGAGAAAAGATATGTAGATGAAAAGTGTACTGAAAATGAGGGGTACGGTTATCAAAAAGGGTATAAATACCCGAACCACACACGGTCCCCATACACGGGCGTGTAATGCACCCGTGTATAGGCCTAAGCTGCGAAAGCACGGGTATAACACACGGCCGTGTTATAACAACCGTGTTTACCCCTCTGACTTCTAGTTAGAAAACTTACCTCTCATACACGGATTTGATAAAGGCGTTTCCTTTAGCCGTGTCAACCTTGTTCAAAATTTCCTTGTATACACGGTTAGGACACACGGGCGTGTGTTTTGACCGTGTATTACTCTGTGGGTCACCATTCTCTCTACACGGGCACGATACATGCCCGTGTATGTCATCCGTGTGTCTCCTGAAGGTTAAAATTTCCTTCTCTTGATTATTTCTTGAAGTCCATCTCCTCAAAAAGCTTCTTCATAAATACTCCTCTGCAAAACCTTGGAAAAAGAAAAACAAATATGGTGATAACTAAAAAAAAAATGAAACTTACCTAATTCCATGGGTTGCCTCCCATCAAGCGCTTTTGTTTAACGTCGTTTGCTTGATGAAATGAAGCTCCTTGTGATTAAGTCACCAGAGGGTGGAGTCTAAACTCCTCTTGGCCCTCTTTCTTGTTAGGGTTTAACCTTTCTTTGAGGTTGCACCAAAAGGTTTGAAATCCTCCTCCAACAGGATCTTATGGTGCAAACAAAGGGAAACTAATACCCTTTATATCAGATATCTTCCAAGCAAGAGCACTTTTGTGCTCCTTCAAGACCCTTAGTAAGCTATCCCTTTGCTCCCTTGTCAGACCAGCTGAAATAATGACAAGGAGTTTAGAATCGGCCTCCAAAAGGGCATATTCAAGGTACTCAGGGAGTTGCTTCAACTCAAGTTCTGGGGGTTCCTCAACTGATGGTTTCAATCTTCCTTCCTCACTGACCCCAATCTTCTCAAACCCCTTTCTACAAACTACTTCCTCACAAGCTCTCAGATGAGCTTTCACATTTTGAATCTCCACATTTTCACTCACTTCATCATCATCCGCTATCAAACTCAATTCAAGAGGATCTCTACACATCAACTCTTACATAACACTCATTACCGACCTGTCAACACAATCTATAGCATAACATGTATCGTCGGCGTTCAAAGTTTGTTTCAGTGCTGCTGGGATTCTCACCACTAATTCATCCTCCCCCATTCTCAAAACTAATCTTCCATCTGCCACATCAATCACAGCTCTTGCAGTGGCCAAAAATGGTTGTCCTAAGATCAGCGAGACCTCCACATCTGCATCCACATCAAGGATTACAAAATCAACAGGGAAGATAAAGTTTTCTACCTTAACCAGGACGTCCTCAATGATTCCTCTAGGGACTTTGATCGAGCGATCTGCCAGTTGCAGACTCATCCTCGTTTGCTTTGGCTCTCCCAAGTTCAGTTGCTTGAACAATGAGTATGGCATCAAGTTGATGCTCGCCCGAGATCCGCCAAAGCTCTCTCCATCGGTAGTTCAGCCTATTAAGCATGGAATAGTGAAACTACCCGGATCCTTGAGCTTCTTGGGCAACTTGTTTTGCAAAATCGCCGAACACTCAGCTCCAACAACTGCAGTAGAGATATCTTCCAACCGTTTCTTATTCGAGAGAAAATCCTTTAGGAATTTCGTTACCTGGGCATCTGCGCAAGAGCTTCCACAAAGGTATGTTGATATGTAATTGTTTAAACAAGTTTAGAAACTTACCGAATGTGCTCTTGAACCTTATCCTTTTTCAGACGTCCCGGATACGGAATTGGAGGCTTGTATGGCTGAAAGTGGATGCTTTAACTTTCCCTTGAACACACTCTTTCTCTTTGATCTCCTCAGCCCATGTTCCTTCTCAGCACCCCCTTCTTCTTTCTTCTCAACCCCTTTTTCAAGCGTAACCCCTTGCACTCCAATAGTGTCAGATTGCAATTCCTTACCGCTCCTTAGAGTCACTGCCTTTACCTGTTCCCGAAGATTGGGTTCGGTGTTTCCAAGCAAGGATCCTTGCGGTCTTTCTGAAAGCAATTTTGCTATCTGACCCACCTGAGTTTCCAAGTTATGAATGGACGCCTCATGATTCCTTAGAGCTGCCTCTGTGGATTGTTGGCGTTGCTCGAAAGTTTGGATGAACTTGGAGATCATGTCCTCTAGATTGGACTTCTTTTCTAGAAGAGGTGGTGGGAGGAGGCCTTTGGAATCCCATGCAGGTGCATTGCCCCGAGGGAATTGTAGATTACTCCATGAAAAATTGGGGTGATTGCGCCAACCCGGATTATAGGTGTTGCTGTAAAGGTTGTTTTGAGGCCTTGTAGGGTTACCTACATAATCAATCTGCTCTGTAGCCCTTGTGCCATGAAATCGGTTGATGAATCGGTTGGATAATATAGGGTGGTGCAGACATCGCCATCCCATCGACCTTTCTAGCTAGAGAATCGACCTTTGCCGCAATGGTGGTCATCATATCCACTTCATGAACACCTGCCACTCTCGGTCTTGCTCTGGCGTTTCTCCATTGATGGTTGTTCTTGGCCATGTTCTCAAACAATTCTAAAGTCTCTTCAGGAGTCTTGACATCAAGTGTGCCACCAGCAGTAGCATCGATGGTTTGTCGCGTCGGATAGTCAAGCCCATTATAGAAAGTTGAGGCTTGCAACCAGTTAGGCATTTGGTGGTGTGGGCACCGCCTAAGAAGTCCTTAAATCGCAACCAAGCTTCATGGAGTGGCTCATTTTCCAACTGAAGGAAAATGTGATATCATTCCTCAACCTGGCAGTTTTAGAAGGCGGAAAGTAATAGACCAAAAATGTTTTCGCCAGCTGGGTCCAAGTCGTGATGGAGTCCCGATCCAAAGAGCTGAACCACTGCCTCGCTTTTCCTCTCAAAGTGAAAGGAAACAGATGCAACTTTAGTGCCTCATCGGACACCCCGTTCTGTTTAACGGTAACACAGATGTCTAGGAACATCTGAATATGAGCATGGGGGTCCTCATCAGGTAATCCATCAAATTGGCATTAATTGTGGATCATATTCATTGTAGAGGCTTGACTTCAAAGTTGTTGGCCTCTATTGCAGGCATCACTATACACGATCCGGTACTACCCAAAGTAGGCCTAGCGTATTGAACCATGGTCCTACGTTCGTCCGCCATTGCTTCAATATGAGATTCGTTGCTGTTCACTGATTGACTATTCTTATCTACTGAATTCTCACTCTCACTCAGCAGCAATTCCTCTTCACTCACAGTAGGTTCAACACTCTTTAATTTCCTTCTGATTGTTCGATCAATCTCTAGGTCGAATTCAAGGAGTTTAGAAGAAGAACTCCTTGTCATAAACTGTAGAGAAAACCAATTTAATTAGTTACCTTTATAAGAAAGTAAAACCAAGGATAACAAAATGATAAGAGAAGAAATGGTCAGATTAGTCAGCGTTTAGTGTTCTTAATATCGCCGATTCCCCAGGCAACGGCGCCAAAAACTTGTTGATTGAATCGCAATCACACAAATTAAAATCCTTTTTACTTCCGACTCTTCCTTGCGATCAATTAGGCAAGTGCACCTATCGATTACAGTAGTATAGAGTTTAAGCAGGATATCATTCCCTCAGGGATCTCACAAGTACTAATACTAAACCTCAAACCGACTATCTAACCGCACAATTTCGAGTGAATTGATTTAACCAAATTACCTAAATTAAACTAAATTATCTAATAGAAATGAAATCAATGGATATCAAACAATGAGTTAAATTATCAAATTCAATGTTCCAACGCGTACCCCACTCTTACTACTCATCTAATTACTATGCAACTTCAATCCTTAGAAAACTAATTAATGAGTACTGATTATCTCTGATCCGCGGGGCATCTAACACTAAGTTAATGTTTCTTCCAAAAATCACTAACTCCTAATTCTAAACCGTATTAACAAAGATCCCTCTTTTATTAACAACAATCAGAATTGCATGATTATACCACAACCCTCAATTAGATTAAATCATTATATCCAATCTAATACGGAAAACTTATGCTTTCTATCCCTAGATTGCATACAAGCCTTTTCATCCTGATGTATGATCTATTCAAATAAGAGATTTCCCAATGAACTTATCAGAAATCAATGTAATCTAATGCTGGCCAAACATCAAATCAACAATATATAATAAACAACAGGATGAAATCAGAGATGCTCAATCATCATTAATTTTGCAATAAACCCAATGTTTACATAGTAATCAGACTTTCGTAAGATTCGGGTACGAAATAATTAGCTACACATGGTTCTCAAGGAATAACAAAACGAAATAATCAAATCCATGTGTGAAACACTTCTAGAATTAAAGCTCGAAAATTCCTTTGACTGTTGTTGTTCTCCAAAATTCCAGGATGTGTTTTCTGCCTTCCTTCCTCTTTCTCTCTCTTCAAAGACGACTATTTATACCTTAGGGTAGCTTCCTCTCTGGAGTGTAAGAAGATATCCTTCAAATATGGACGAAAGATTTAAAGATATCTTTCCTTCGATAGACACACAGTCATACTACACAGGCGTGTAGATAAACCATGTATCTCTCTAGTCAGTGAACTCTGGGCGTGTATATCCCATACGGCCGTTTGCAATAGCCTGTATGTCTCTGTCTTCTTTGTTCTTCGTACACGGTTGATTACACGGGTGTGTATTCCAACTATGTACTGGTCTGTCCTGAAAATTCTTTTCCACGCTGATACACGGTCGGATACACGGGCGTGTATCCGAACCGTGTAGTCTCCTGATTCCTTCACACGGCCGTTTGTAAAACCGTGTGGACTTCCTTTAACTTCAAAGCATTCCCTTTTTACTTGCTTTTATCTCCAATTCGTCTTGAATTTAAATACTTTTCATCAAATCATCCTTTTCCACACCTAAACATGAAATATAAATCAATTAAGCATCATAATCTTATATTTTCACGCCCAATTATCTCAAAAATTGACTTAATCATCTCCAATTATAAGAGTTAAAATAGATTTATCAATTATCATCTCTGTCTTCCCTAAGAGCATGATAATCTCCTTCTACTCTAGGTGGTGCCTGAAGGTTTACCACAGGTGGTAGTGGTAATGTCATCCTATCAATTCTTTTGCCAATGTAGCAACAATTGTGGTAAGGTCCTGAAGTTGCTCATCTAGAGTTCTTCCATTTGTATTTCGATGACTTGGTCTGCTACCCACTTGGCTATTGGCCTCATTGCTAATGCCTCCATTCACATTATCATTTGACATGTTTGTGGATGCGATTTATTTGAAGTATAAAATGTAATCTCAAATAACTGTAGCACACTCCCTTCACTTCACCATGTTACAATAACACGTTTGGATAACAACATACACACTTGTACACCCCTAGTGCAACAAGCCACCAATGCAACAAATACTTCTTATCACTTCAAGTATAATAAGTGAAGCACAAATAAATACTTCCAAGTAGTTAAGATATTGAATTCAACTAAGCAAGTGGTTTAAGTAACAATACTCAATAACTTTAACACTTAAATGCTTATATTTGAATTTCAAACTTCACTACTTAACTTCTTTAATTAGCACGGTTCACACTCACACTTTATCTTAATGTGCAGCACCTTACTCTACACAACTCCACAATTTACACCACACACACACCTCAATCATGATGCATCACTTCACCAATAACTCCCAGGCAACAACAACAAAATTTCACTCATTTCCACGACAATGATAAAAAACGGCACAACAACAAATACACTCCCCAAATTTTCCCAAGGCAATAATAAAAAATATATTTACTTTCCCCAAAATTCTAACCGTAATCACAACAAAATAGGCACAACCAAAATTTTAATTTCAAACCACTTCACTAATTGCAAGCCTTCCTCAATTGGTAAGTAATGAATTTCAAATTCAAATAACCTCATTAAAATCCCACAACTTAATGAAATGTGTTTTAATTAAAAGATTCCTTACTTCAAAATTAATAAAAATTTAAAATTCACTTCCCAATTCAAATTACACAAAAAAAAAA
>JBBMOL010001933.1:0-30633 GCA_037954665.1 Laguncularia racemosa
ATTTTGAAACAACTCGACTTTAGGGTGCCTTTCTTATGTAACTAGATTCTTGAGCTTAGTGAAATAGTTGAAATTGGGTTTCAAAATTGAAATAATGCCAATTATGTGGATTCATATGTGTTCTTTCATAAAACAACACCCAATCAAACCATTGTTAATTTCATAAAAAATAGGTGATGCATATAAAAAAAGAGTAGATATGGCAGATAATTTTACGCAGATTATTATTTTTTTTTTATTGACATTATTTGGATTAGATTGATATTTTATTTGATTAATTTTGGTTTCTTATTATTAGGATTTAATTAATCTATTTCTTATTCCTAGGATAAAAAATCCTTTAATTTCTTTATTTTTTTTGTTATTTCCTTTATTTCTTGAATAGAATTTTATTTTAGCTTATAAAATAGGTGGAGTCATTATTAGATGAATAAAATCAAATTTTTCTTAAAATTGGTGTGATGCTTTTTTTTTTTTTTCACTGAAATTTGGTATGATGCTATTGTCATAGTGTAAGTGATGTCATACAATGAACTAAGGCCATTGTTAAAAAAATTCATTGGTGAGACCATTAAAATCTTTTCCCATTAACTTTCTTACTTTTCTAAATTTTCATATTTTATAATCTTTCTGCTTTCGTTGTCTTACATCAAAGTAGTATTAGAGCAAATTTTCTTTGTCCTTTACATCAACAAGAACGTTTAAACATTACCACAAGTGTGGTTAGAATCCTCCAAAGGCTACAACATCAAAATAAATTTTGAACTACATATCCTTTGAAGAAATTTGCAAAACACCCTTAGCATATTTAATATAGGAGCAAATTTTCCCTCAAAAGATAGGGATCCTCTTTTTTTAATTTTGAAACATACTCAATCTTATAAATAGGTGTATAAGTAGATCAAACTTGTTGAATATCTTCTTTAGGAGCAAAAGGTTATTGATCTTGCAGCATATCTAGAAAGAATAAGATCAACAACATTTGGTATCTCTAATTTATGACTCAATATCCTAAAAGTAGCAACCTTATAATAAGTTAAGGTTCCATTGTATATACCTCAAAAAACCTTGAATGACACTCTTTAAGGCTTTTCTTTATTGGTGAGTTGGGGCCAGGAGAATCTTGTACCTAGTCATGTATTTTCAATTCAAAAGATTGAAGAAAAATCATTGAGAATTATCAACCCAAGGTTGAGGAAGAAGTGTACATACAAGTCATCTAAAACCATGGAATGAGGTCGGGAGAATACTAGTTTTCTATGACAGAGATGAAAGTCAAACCTAAGGTCACCTAGCTAGCACTCCTACACTAGTCTTTATGCTCCACAAAAATTACTTGGATGTCATACAAACTACTATAGTTGGCCAAGTTTTGTTAACTTTTAAATCTATTTTATGATGATTGTCCCTTGTCAAAGATAGAAAATTTTTAAATAACTTCTATTTTACATGATTAAAAGAGTGCTTGAATCAAATCATTGTTCTTACTTAACAAGCTTTTAAATTCTGCATCTGGATGTTTTACAAAGCTTGAGTGAAATTACGAACATTTAGGATAGTTTACCAAATCAAAAGTAATTTAGTGAATTACAATGATCTTAGTTTATTTTGATGCATTAACCAATTTTAATTATAATGTAATCAAACACAAGTTGGCCATATTAAAAAGAAATATGTATTATTTGTTCAACTAAAAGAATTAAGTTTCAAAAAATATAAAAAAAAATGGTTAATCCATTTACATGTCTTGTAAGAAAAAAATTGAAGTGTAAATTTGTTAAAAATGGAAAATATAAATAAACAAATTCACATATAAATGAAAAAAGAATATCTATAATTTCAAGTTATATCTCATAAATTGAAAACTAACTTTTCATCATGTTTACCATATGAATTAGTTCAATTAGTATTTTCCTTTTGGGTAAAAAGGATCTCTTTTAGTGGTAAATGACTGTATTGGCATTTCTCATATAATTATTTCACAAAATGATGTTTTAAAGCAAAACAAAAACAATGGATCAATAAGACTATTTTTCCATTAATAAAACTTAATTTAAAAAGCAAAGCAAAAACACAAAGATGATGTGCATAATAAAAACAAAAATGCTAAACCCATATATAAACTTCCACAGAGATGGGGAGAGAGGAGGGTGGCGATGGGTAGTGGAATTACGGTTGATTTAGTAAGAGAGAGAAGAGAGAGAGAGATGAGATGTGGGAAATTTAAAATTAGTTTGATTGATAAAAGCTTTTGATTATAAAAGGATACAATTTGTCATTTATTAATTTTAATGGAGTTATTTTGAAGGGAAAGAAAAGATAGAATGTAGCATTGAATTGCAATTTAAACATAAGAGTAATGAAGTGTGATTCAATATTTTTGACATAGGAATTCATCTTGGAATTATTATTATTATGTACCTTAAAATGCAATAAATACCACAATAAAACCCTTCCATTAGAAGAAGACTATAATGAGATTACTATTATAGTAAAGTGAATAAACTATTAAAGTCAAAGCTTCTTAAAGTGTTGTGTCATTACTCCAAGGAATTTCTTTGATCGAAGATGAAAAGAGATGTTAAGAGCAATCGAAGAAGCACCTTATAAACAAATTTTATCTTGATCGACTCAATTATGGATTAGTCTTTGTTCTATTAGTTTAAAAAAGATTGCCTCTTTTTTTTTTTCACTTTGTTCAAATAAGAGTTGTACCAATACAAAATTTTTACCTTTCCCAATATCATCTCTATCATCATCTCTATTCCATTTATCAATTCTCCTATCCTAAAACAAATTGTTGCATACAAATTGTGTATTAACTCATCATATCCTTTCTTAAACAAGCTTTAAAGTCTTGTGTATAGAATTTTCACCGGATTTTTTATGAAGCTTGATGAGTAAAATTATGAACATTTAAAAAAATTTTTACAAACTAAAAATGTAAGAAAATCAATACTTTCCTTATATGTTCTAATTGATTGATTGATTGTTGTTAAGCAAATCAACACATTCCTTGTATAGTTCTAATTAAGATTGATTTATTGATTACATAGGATTTTGTTAGATTTTATATAATTAGAATATTTTGATTGTATTTCTATATTTAAAATCTCTCTAAACCTTATAAGAGAAGATCTCCTTCATAGTAAAATAGATATAAATCAAAGAGTTTTCCTCTTTTATTCATATGGTATCAAAGCCTTAGTATTTTTTTCTTCTTCCCTTAATTTTTTTCTTAAATTTTTCGTGTTTCAATCCATTCCAATGGATTTGTATTATCAATGTCTGTGATGAAACTTGATGGGAAGAATTATTTTTTGTGGGTGTCGAGTCTAATTTTTTATTTTTCGCTTTCATTCTTAATCTGATTTATACTAGACCCTATGCTCATATAACATAAATCCTCGACTTGAACTAAGAATTTCATCTTATTTTTGGGGTCGCCACCAATTGAAGTTGGGAAAGATTATTGAATTAGGATTAAAATTTAGCAGATTAATCCTAATTTAGACAAAGTCAACGAATTTTCTCTTTTCATTTTTGTGAAAGAGGAAAGGGAAAACCAGAGTTGCTGGACTCAGAGGCTAACCTATTAAAACCTTAAAGTTACCACCCTATTCTCCTGAAATCCAAACCCAAACCTAATGTCTTTTTGTTTTTTTTTTGTAATCTTTTTTTGTGTTTTTGAATAATTTATTCTAATATGGAAAAATGATTTTTTATTCTTTTTAGAGTTACCCCAAATGAGTATCTACGTACCTGCTATTTGGGATTAAACAAGTCGTAGTTTGCTTTTTATAAAAACTTTAGTGGGTTTGTTATTTTAATTATAAAATTTACTTTTGGTTTACGTTTTTATCATTTTTAGCATTTTTTTGAAAAAACTAACCTAAGCTTGATTATTTTTATTTTTGAAAAAATTAATTTAAGGAAAAACCAATTTTAGATTTATTTAAAAAAAAGCATTTTTCTAAGTGACGAAAATTATTTTTTTTTCCCTATTTTTAACCTACTTCTAAAATTCTTATTATTTGTTTTTATTTTTTTTTTAATTATTATTTTTATTTTAATTAATTAATTAATTAATATTTTTTATTTTTATTATTTTATCTACCCTAAACTAAACATAAAAAAAAATCATATTCTTATTATTTGTTTTTATATATATATATTTTTTATTTTTATTATTTTTTATTATTTTTATGATTTTTATAATAATTTTTGTCATTAATTCTATCCTAAACTAAACCTAAAAAAACACTAATATAAATTCTAATATTTTTCCTAATATTATTTTTTTGAATTAAAATAACAATTGAATAAATAAATAAAATAAAAAAAAATCAAAAATCCAACTTACCTGGGTTCGGATACGGTGCGTGGGTCGGGTCCCATCGGGTTTGGGTTCAGTTGGATCGAGCTCGGCGCTAAAAGCTTCTCGTCAGTGGCGTTTCAGTGGCTTTCGACGGCGTTTGAAGGCGGCTTTCGAGCTTTTAAGGGATAGGAATCTTAACCGTAGCGGTGGTTTTTTTTCAAGATCGCCTCCTGGTGGTGGTTTCGAGCTCGATCGGCGGTCGCAGGTTGAAAAATTTCGAAAGAGGCTTCGATCTCTCTTATTTTCTCTCTTTTCGATTCGTGGTTTGGCTTCCTCCCCTTGATTTTTATTTATAGACGTCGAAAAACTCCTCCAGATAAGCCTAAATCTTCGATTCGGTTAAACCCAATTTTTTCGTTTTTTAGATTCGATTTTATCTTAGAGATTTGATGTCGATTTGTTGTTATCTTGTGATTTATCTAGTTGATTCGCTTTACTTGATCGAAATCCAAAGATTTGAAGAAATAATGCGATTCCACTCCGTCGGACTTGCGCCGTGCCCGTTCTCCGACCGTGCTTGAGGAAGGGGATGATCACGTGGAAGGCACGTGACTCCTCCTAGCTAATCACACACTGCCACGTGACAGCTCAAGGGAAAAAAAAAAAAAAAATTGCATAAAGTGCCTGCGAGGGGGAATCGAACTTCTAACCTCGGCTTCTCCTCATACGTTCTAGGCGCACATACGAGTCAGCTAAGCTGACCCAAATCTCATTTTTTTTAAACAAGTAAATTGTATATACGTGTTGCATTTTTTTTTTTTTATATTATTTTGAAAACCTAAAAAATTTTTAAAAATTATTTAACTCTTTTTATTATTATTTCTACAATTATTTCCAAAAATTGATATATTTCCCTATTTTTTTTGAATATTTTTCCTATTTTTTCTAAATAAAAGAAAATTTGTAAAAATTAAAAATTAAAAATTGACCATTATTTTAATTATTAGGGTAAAAAATGGGGGGTTTACGGTCGGCTTTGTATTTCCGCAACTTTCTTGAAGGAAAGAACTAGGGGAAGCATGTGTTTCTCCAAACTGGCTGCCACTTTTGACAATCAAGATGTACCCCAAAAAGGGTGTATATCGAACCAAGGTCGAAACTTAGATCAGGAGTTTGTTGATAATTTTCCTTTGCGTCAATCTCAGTCCTATGTCCTCTGCCATTCAATGGGGGGCAACTTTTAATTTTTTTCAGTGAATAATGGTGGGTATAAAATACGGGGAAAAGTCCCCTCACCACTCTTTCTCAAGAGTCCACTAGCATTCAAGATTTTTTTTCCCCACAATCATGTGATTTGGAATAAAAGGGAAAATTGATTGATGAGACCACCATTTCTGAAACTGGGGTTTTGAAACCATTCCACCTGTGTTAAAAATTTTTCATTGTCGCCCCTTCTTATGAATTTTAAACATCAAATTTGAACCGTGCATGCCTCCTTTCTAAATCGGGGAACCACCTACCCTCAATAGTATCCTTGCTGATCCCTTACCGAAGAAACTCATCTTGCCCTCTCCCCTCCGGGTTTCCCCTCTTGACCCCTTTTTGGTCCCTTTAAAGGGGAAAACCGTGATTTGACAAAAGTTGAGTTTTTAAACGTCATAAAAGGGCTTTTGCTTCTCACGCTGAAACCAAGAGTGACTCCACCAAATTATTTTTTGCTATTGTAAACAAGATCCCTTGATCAACAAGCTCCGCCCCCCCATCAACCCAACTACTCCATTACCCTTTTACGCTACGTTTTACAAACCTCCGACAGTACCTCCCGTCATGTCTGTCGATCTTTTTGGGAAAAAACTAATCCAAGGCCTTCAAGCGCTAGTTTTTGGGAAGACAAATATCAAATCCATGATTTTAGATTCGTGCCCCATCAAATTGGCGACTTGCAAAATTTGATTTTCACAGCCTTATGCTTCCTCTGGCAATTACTATTGCGAATGGGATGAATCTTTAAATTCAAAGAATGGCCTTTACAATTTACTTTTTTAGATGCTCCCCCATTTTTGTATTATCAAATTTTTTATGTCCCAAAATTATCAGCTAATTTGATCTCTGTTGATCAACTTTTAAACAAAATTGCTTAGTTTCCTTCTCACCAAGGGGGTTGCTTATTTGGGACCTCAAACCCGGGGAAAAGTGGGGGGAGAGTTCGTAGAAAAGGGGGAACTCTTCATCTTGGATTTGGGACCACTGTAAACCCTTTTTCAAATGTTTTTTTGCTCCATCTTCTCGGGAAAAAATTTAGCCAATCATTTTGGAAGCTTTTACATAGGTGTTGGATACATCAAAACCCAAGTGCTTTTTTCTTTGGTGAATTTTTTCTACGATTGTTTTAAAATAATTTTAGCTTTGACCGCAAAGAATGTGCTCTTGAAAAATCCATATGTTACCTTTTTAAAAAGCATTCACATACTACACCAAATTTAACTCATCCCCTCTGATTTTTGGGGGTCCACAACAAAAAATCTTATCAGAAATTCTTATTATGTTATCTTTGTGGATATTTTCTAAATTTTACATGGATATGTTTTTGTTAAACACAAATATGGGGTGTTTCGGTTTAAAATATTTTTTGCCATGGTTCATACTAAATTTTGGAAAAAAATTAAAAAATTCTTGCACTGTTTTCAGGAGAAAAATACATCTCAAAGGGTTTAACCATTCTTGGCTGCAAAGGGTATTATAATCGGAAGAATGTCCACATCAATTCCAACAAAATGGGGTCGCCAAGAGAAAGCATCGTCATATAATAGAGACAATTCCCTTTTTTTTACTAAACTTCCAAAGTTATTTCGGGCTAACATTTCACACAATAGTCTATTCATAAATCGATTGCCCACCACGTTTTACAACATTTGTCTCCTAATAAAGCTTCTTGGTACTAAGCCCCGTACAATACCTTCGGTTTTTTTTATGTCATTTTATGTGCTCCTTTCCCCAAGATCTAAATATTCCAAGATCGATGCAAACGCCAAAGCTTTTTTTAAAAGATTTTTTTGATACTAAAAAGGGGTTTTGCTACATGATTGGGATGCAAAACGAATTCAATTTCCCACAATGTTATCTTCTTTAAAGATTCCCCCCTATTCCCCTTTGGCTCCTTATCTTCCTATTCAAGATTGCAACCATGACCTCCTCCGAGTTCCCTTTGGATACCCCCCCCTTCAAAATCTCTAGACCCCGGTATTTCCCTCCCCCCGCACTTTTTCCCTCACCTCGCATCTTTTTCAAAATGTTGTCACTCAGGGTCTAGTCGGTTAGTAAACCTCCTATCACTCTCTTGTTATTTGAACTTGATCATATTTCTATTCCTAGATCTTATAAACAAGCTCTGATAGTAAAAAAGGATTTGGCTAGAAAATTAAATTTGATGTTTTAGCAAAATGGGACCTGTTTGACACCCTCAAATCAAACGATTTGGCGCAAAGGGGTTTAACCCTAAAACTTAAATCTGATGGCACTTAAGATATAAAGCTCGTTTGGGTTGCGCAAGGCTTAAGCAAGAAAGGGTTTTGATTATGAAAAATGTTCGCACCTGTGGCCAAATGATATGGTTCGCACTTTGCGGGTAGTTTCTGCTATTCGCCAATGAAATTTATCAAATGGGTGTCCAATGCCTTTTTTAATGGCATTTCTGGAAAATTTATATGAAACCCCTCCCACTTCCCGCCCTCCATCCTGGTTTGCAAATTACAAAGGCCCTTTATGGGTTAAAAAGGCACCTCGTCCTAGTTTTTTCAAAATTGAAAAATGTTCTCTTGAAGGGCGATTATCGACAAAGTCACAATGACTATTCTCTATTTTTCTCATCCTCGGCACAAGGGCATGTTTTTGTGTTGATTATGTTGATGATATTTTGATTATGGGTGATGACGTTAAAGGCATTACGCATTTTAAAGAGTTTTTTTACAATACTTTTTTTCAAATGAAAGATTTAGGTCTTACGACTTACTTCCTTTGGATTGGAAATCTCTTTGTAATTGCCCGCATTTTACTTCCTCTGTCAACGAAAATATACCAAAGTTTCTTGGACATGGCCCACCGACTGATGCAAGCACTGTTGACACCCCAGTGGAGCACAATACTCATTATACTAAGATGGATGGAGACCCTCTTTCAGATCTAACTCTTTATCGGCGTCTTGTTGGATTTTGGTCTTTTTAATAGTCACTTGACCTGATATTGCGCACCGCTGTTCATATCTTAAGTCAATTTTTTCTAATCCTCGCCGACTTCACCATACGGCTATGCATCATCTTCTTCGCTATTTTTGGTCGACTCCAACAATGGGGATTCATTATAGTAGTTTCTCACCTTCCATCTTGTGTGCCTTTTCTGATGCTGATTATGGTGGCTGTCTCAACTTTTGTCGTTTGACAAAGGTATTGTTTTTTTCTCGAAAGCTCTCTTTTACTTGGAAATCAAAGAAGTAGGGACTATGTCCAAATCATCAACAGAGGCGGAGTATCATGCCATGTCCACTACTTGCAGTGAGGGTATGGTTGCGTCGTCTATTGGCTGATTTTGGATCCATTCTTCCTCTCCAACACCCATGTACTATACAATGAAAGTGCGGTAAAGATTGCAACAAATTCTGGTTTTCCATAAACTCACCAATATACGAGATTGATTGCCACTTTGTTCGAGAAAAATTTGAAGATGGTCAAATCTCTCTCCCTCATATTACCTCAAAGATCAAGTTACGGATTTTTTCACAAAGTCTCATACTAAGAAGCGCATGATTTCTTCCTTGGCAAAAATGCTAATTGACCACCATCAGTTTGAGGGGGGTGTTAAGCAAATCAATACATTCCTTGTATAGTTCTAATTAAGATTGATTTTATTACATAGGATCCGTTTGATTGTAATAATTAGAATCTATTTGATTATATTTCTATATTAAAATCTCTCTGTAACCTTATAAGGAGAAGATCTCCTTCATAGTAAAATAGATAGAAATAAAAGAGTTTTCCTCTTTTATTCATAAAAAAAACTTTAAAGAATCATAGTGAATTTATGAATTTTTATAAAATTTTACAAACATTTGAGCATATTTTTGTGTTTAAAGTTTTTTTAAAACAAGTTGAAGCCATAATACATGATTTAGTGGTACGAAGTCCATGTAATAGGGTTCCACAAGTTTTAACAATTTCATTCCCTCGAAATTCTCTTTGTTCTGATGAAGTGTGAGTTGGACTGGACTACTTCAGAAACTAGAGACTTAATGTAAACGAAGTAAACGTGAGCCATGCTTCTGTTGACATCAATACAAAAAAATTCTTATCATTTGAAACAGCATGTCATCTGGAACAAAATAAACTTAATTCGAACAATGTGGTATCTACAGGTTTTGCAGAAAAAAAAAAAAAACCCACAACTAGGGCTTTTCTTATCGTGACTAGATTCTTGAGACTAGTAAGTAGCTTCCACTGTTTAGTTTCAACATTGAAAAAATCCAGTGTATGGTTTCATATATGCTTTTTCATGAAAATTAAAAAAAAAAAAAAATCAAACAAGCCATTGTTATTTTTTGAGAATCCATGACTTTTAGATGTTTCATATATGATGAGTGCAAATACGCTACTTGGTTTCCCCACACTCAACGAATCACAAATTTTTCAAGAAAAACAAGCCCCTTTGAAACAATGCCACAAGGGTGGTTAGAATTCTCTAGTTGCTGCAACATCAAATGAATGAAATTTACATTATCCCCTCAGAAAAATTTTTGTAAAATACCCTGAGCATAATTCCAGTCCGTTTATTTCATTTTTTTATTTCTTTTTTTTTTTGAATATTTTTGGATATTTAATTGAAAATAAGATACCAAAAAGATAAAAAATACAAAATATATATATGCCCCTTTTGTAAAATTAAATATCTAATGAATCATCTACCTTTTATTCTATTCATTTTATAAAAATATCAAATAAAATTTCCATTTTTAATAATAAACATATATTTTTAAATTTTTTTTCTTAAAAGTAAGTTAATTTTAAGTTCTCATTCCATATATCTTAAAAGACCAAATCTATTATAATTATAAAATAAAAATAGATAAAATAATTTTATAAAATTAAATTTTAAATAAGTATAATATAAATAGGCTCTTAGTATTTAAAAGTAAATATTCTCTAAAAATAGGAATCCTCTTCCTTTAATTTCGAAACATTGCTCAATTTTATTATTGATGTATAAATAGATCAAACCCATTGATTATCTTCTCTGGGAGGTTATTGATCTTGCAACATATCTAGAAAGAGTAAGATCAACAACATTTGGTAGCACTGATTTATGACCCAATATCCCAAAAAATAACAAACTTGTAATAAGTTAGGGTATCTACAACAAACATAGAATGACACTCATTACAGCTTTACTTCACTGGTGAGGTAGGTCCAGAGAATCATGTACCCATTTATGTACTTTCGGTTCAAAAGACTGGAAAAACTAGAAAGTCATGGAGATTTATCAATCCAAGGTTATGAAAGAAGTGAACGTACTAATCATCCAAACCATAGAATGCCCGCCGACCCTAAAAAGATATTTATCATGCCCAGCACATGCATGCCAAGAATGACTAAAGAGATCTGACTTCATTGGATGCCCGCCGACCCTAGTACAGTAAGCACGGGACCACCTGCAATTTCCTAAGAGAATATATTGTCTTCTAGATAATTCACACCATAAGCTCTATAAATGTATTTATGTAGGTGGTTGAAAATGTTGTCGATGGCAATGGAAAAGCCAAAAGTCAGACATTGGATCTTGGGAATCGAAGTATTCCACTTGGGTTTGACTTGTCTCATGTCTTGATGACTAGGTTTGACATGCCTCACATCTTGACTACTGTTAGTGGCCAATTCCCTTTGCTAGATCTCCAAATCTAAGTTCAGCCCACCGAAAGCCTCTACAATGAGAGTACGGCGAGAAGTTTGGCCGTTACCACTTCAGCTCCTTCGTCCTTTCGATTCCCTCTCCCTATTGACTCCATAACAACTAGTGGTTCACGTGAATGGAAGAAATCAAAGAAATTATGAGGAAGGCGTATAACTACCATGTCACTATCTCTCCATGTTCATGAACATTTTTTAGAACACACTAGGTAAATGATCTTAAAACTCCAGTGCTCCTTAGTATATTGTTGTTACGTTTTCATCTCTCTTGATCTTTATTGACTTAAGCGTTAGAGTTTTTCATGTTAGAGATATCTCTAGTGCCCTAAAAGCTCTCTCCTATTTTATAGATTTTACCCATTCAAACACAAGAATTCCTTCTTAGGCCTCAACCTGGATCAAGTGAGAAACAACAACTACACTAAATTATTTAATTTTAATAAATTTAATTAAACGAAAAAAATATTAAAATATCAAGATAAGAAACAAAAGTTGGGAAAGAAAAGAGGCTACCTAGCCATGAGCCATGGCTTCCATGGGTTTTTTTGGGGTCAATTTTCATTTTTTTTTATTTTTATCATTTTTACTATATAATTTATTTAAATATAGTTAATAATTTAATTTTCTATACCAATTAAGAAGTGACACATGTTAAATCTTAACAAAATATGCAAAAGGATTTCCCTGTTCTTTTTCAAAACATTGACTCAATTGGAAAAGTAATCAAAAAGTAAGAATGAATTATGTGATTTTCCTGTTTAATATTTTTGGCATAAGAAATGCACCCTCAAAATCATTCTAATTTGTTGCCTTCCTAAGCTACATAATTACCTTTGGTAAGATTCACAGTATAATCACTTTAGTAAATATGAATTGAAATGGTATGAAATTTACAAAAATTAGGATTAAATACAATATAAGGAGCAACCAATGTTTAAACAAATGAGTAAACAAGACTTCTTTAACTTGTTAGGAGAAAGTCTTCACACTACAGCCCATAGAAAAGGCTAGGACTCACTCATTGGCCTTATAGAACATGTTACAAGGACCCACTGGAACAATATGCCCAGGCCCAGTACTTACAAAAAGTAAACTTCTACAAATATTAGATGGAGATTGAAGGGAAAAAAATTACACCATACCATATTGTCACAAAAGTATTCAAAAATTTAAAACATTTCACTAATTGAATATTGTTATTTTACCTAAAATGCTATTTCTAGTAACATCTTCCATTAGGCATAGAAAAGATGACTTATCGAACAATATATAGAACTGCGTTTTATGTATCATCATATCAATAAAGGATATTATTAAAAATAAATGCTCTAAAAAGCCACATTTTTTTTTCCTTACTAGATGACCCTCGTGTTTATCACTCTATTCTCCTTCTTAATAAACTGAGAAATATTAAAAAGATGAAAATTAAAAGCCTCATTTTCATGTACATATGAAGTTTATTGTGTATAATCTTTTTAGCCGATTTGGCTTTCTTTAAGCCCCTTTCATTTGTTGAGTCATGGGAACTTTAGAGAAGATCTAGGTTTTCCCATGTAGCGTCTTCAATATCAGACCTTTTCACTATACAAGGACTTGTAAAAAATCTTTTAACTTGTTGTTAACAATAGCCAAAGGACTTGCAAGTTGCAATGGAATGGCTCAAACATTAACCAGGTGCTTGCTTATAAGATAAGACAGCAAGCGCACAAAAACCATGTCACCTTCTTTAACTGCAGCTTCCTTCCTATCGTAAGAGGCCATTCATAGGACCCAAGCAACTTGAAATCAAGGAAGTGAATGATACCACCTACTTGTTGGTTAAACTAGATATTGACGTGGCATTCTCTAATACATACGGTGTGAGCAAAACTAAGATAGTAATTGCTTTAAAAACTAGTTATTCCATGAGTATGCCTGTTAAAATTCATTAGCGATACTTACATGAGCATGCCACATGCAGTGTACACATGGGAGAAAAGGCATCCTACTTGAAAATGTGGTAAATGGTAAAGGGATCTTTGGTTACTAAAGCTAGGGTGCAAAAAAAAGGTTTCAATGATAATCTAGTATGGATAAAGGGCATGAAAGTATCAATGTTTTTTTAAAAAAGATATGAAAACATGTTTTTTTAAAAAAAATTTCATACTTTTACGTTTAGAATTTTATTAGTACTTTTGTATAAAAATTTTTTAATCCAAATTTTATGATCTTGTAAGCCCACTATTTTTTAATAGTTTGGGTCAATTTTTAAATTTTACTTTAAATTTTATTATTTTGAATCTCCACCTTTAAATCACCATTAAACTTCACCTTTAATAAAAAAATTAATGAAAATTGAAAATTGAATTAGCCCCCCCAAAAAACACAAAGGGGAAGCAAAAAAAAATTCCCAAAATTTTAAAACCCTAGCCCCAATGCCAACAAAAGGGGAAGGACTCTGGGGGTACTTACGCCATCATATGGGTTAGGGATTTTTACACTACTTAGTTTATACTTAGGGAAAGAAAAAATGAACAACATCTTTTTATTGAAAAAGAAAAGTGTTATTTAAAGCAATGGCCCAAATTTGAAAAGAGAGAATTACTTACATCTATTAAATTTTGAAGATGCATCATATTTACATGTTCAAAAAATTAGCTACGCTTTAAGCATTTACCAATTTTATAAAATGTTTTACAATGTTCCATTACATTAAAGGAATCCCCACCGCTTTGAATGTAGCATGTAGAATAGCAGTTATCTATAGATTATGTATAATGCAAGTGTCTATTAAGCATAACGAGCATGGTTAATTTAAAAAAAGCATAAGCAATTTTCCAAAGGAACGATTAAGGGATGGTGAGCTTACATTAAAATTAAGTAAAAAGACACAGTATAGGGATAGACAGTCTATCCATATTTGGATGATTTTTTTTTTTTATCTTCACGTATTTCTTTCATTGCATTTTTGCAATTCATTTAGCCAGTCACTTATGTGCTTTTCTTCTTCAAAATGTGCATCAAACACATAAAGGGACATCTTATATTACAACAAACACTTGGTTTACTTCTTCCATTATCATCATTCCTCTACGACTTCATGGGAACTAATGCCTTAAGAATGCTATTGCAATAGTCTTTTTCTTCTTTTTTGGGGGGGTGGGCCATTTGTTAAAAAAGCATAGATCAGAACAAGATACGCACAGTGCAATTGTGACACAGGCTTCTTGGATAATCCATGTCTTCGGACGATTTCCAACACCAAGGAATGAATAAAAATGGGAAAATCTGCAAGAGTTTATACTCTTCAAGCAAAACGCCAAAAAAAAAGCCTCTATAAGAGGGGCAATTTGGTATTGTGAGGGAAAATGATGAAAGATCACAGTTTACAACAATCCAAATTGACTATTTATAACCAATAAGTACTATGGGCTTTAGAAGTGGTATAACTAGCCCAAGAGTCCACAAGGAATCCAGGGGGAGGGGGATTATGCCTAGCAGTTTATAAGATATTTTGATTAATACTTAGTCTTGCGGAGAAAGGCTAATGTAGACACCTTATTTTTGCTCTCATCTATATTTGCTCTTTTTATAAAGAAAAATAATAATAATTAATAAAAAAATAAAAAATATAGTAATAATAAAAACCTTGTTTACAAATATATATTATATATATATATATATATATATATATAAAGATAATTAAAAAAGAGAGAGAGAGAGAGAAAATAAAAGAAAAAAAATAAAATGAAAATAAAAGAATTTTTTTATAAAAATGACAAAATGACCAAATTAATAAAAAAAAGTTAACATTTTCAATAAAAGTAAAGAGAAAAGAGACTCTGAATTAAGTTCGAGAACCTTAAACCAATAAAGTTAATTAAGACCATCAGCTTATATGTAAATTAATTGCAATAATAAATTGAGAAGGGTTAGCTTAGCTGGTCTAAAGTTAGCACCCAAGCACATGCTTCAAGGCCTTGGTTGTACGTTTGAATCCCACAAACAGCACTTTATGCAATTTTTTCCTTCTTCCCTCCTAGCTACCATGTGGCAGCATCTGGTCACTAGGGGGAGTCATGTGCAAGGCACATGATCCTCTCCTTCCTTGGACAAAGGCTAACAAATGAAAAAGAAAAAGGAAGAAAAAATGTAGAAAAATCTTGGAAGAAAAAAAACACTGTTCATCTAATTTTTTATTTTAACAAATCAATGGATTAACACATAAAATTTTAAAGATTTAGATTAAAAAAAACTAACAAAAATGGGATTAACCCAGGTTTATTTATTTCACCCCCAAATTTATCGCTGCAATCCTTTATACAATTTTTTTCCTTCTTCCGTTCCAGCTGCCATGTATGGCATCTGTTAGCTGGGTTGAGTCATGTGCAAGGTACGTGATCCTCTCCTTCCTTGGACAAAGGCTAACAAACGAAAAGAAAAAGGAAGAAAAAACGCAGAAAAAATCTTGGAAAAAAAAAAATACTTGTTCATCTGTTTTTTTTATTTTAACAAATCAGGGGATTAACACATAAAAATCTCTAAGATTTAGATTAAAAAAAACTAACTAACTAAAAATTAGATTAACTCGGGGTTTATTATGTTTACCCCCAAATTTAATCGCTCCAATCCGAGGGTTATCTGTATGTGCCTATAAATAGCTTGGGCCCTCACAAATTCGAGGGGACTTCCAAAATTGATTTCTAAGCTCACAATCACTTCAAACGAGCTCTTTCCTTTTCGCTAAAACCCCAAAATTTGCATCTCCACCTTCTCTCTAGGATTTCTCACACAACCACACAAACCCAAAGCAAGCTAATGGCATCCTGGCATTTCTAGAAGTTCATAGATTCATAAAAGCCCAAGTTTTTTGTTCAAGTTTGTCTTAAAAGGGGCAGGTCGAAAAACCACCATAGACTCCACCGTCGACCACCTCCCTAAATCGCCACTTTGGCTAGCTTTTAGCAAAAATCGACTCCTTACCCTTGAAAACCTAAGGTTAGACACTTTCATTGCTTCCAATCTCCACCGAAGCACCACCTACAAAGGACTCCCATCACCACCATGTTCATCCATGAGTGGACCTGCTCGCGATCTGACCTAGACCTAACCCGCACACAGCCAACCCACCTAACCCCCATATCTAACCCAAATGTGCTTGGTTAGTGTATTGCTCCTTTCTTATTTTATTATTTTTTTTATCTTATGAATAGTATAAGGTAAAATTATAAAATTTTAAGATAGGAAAAAAATAATAATACCATAATATAATATAAAGTTTATTTTTTAGTACTTATTAAAGGTTATTGTGGTGTATACTACATCAAAAGCAAATAAAAAATAATAATAAAAAAAATAAAAAAATGAAAAATTATGTAAGAATTAAATAATAAAATAAAATAAAATAAAAAATCTTTAGCATAAAAATAAAAATCTTATTATAAACTAGATTTTATAAATAAAAATTTTAAAAATTAAAAATATAGAAAATTAAATAAATAAAAATCTAGTATAAATAAAATTTTAGGAACAAAAATTAAATAAAAAGTAAATATAAAAAAAAAAAAAAAATACAAAAATAAAGTTTTTTGGGAATAAAAAATAAAAAAATACTTATATTAAAATATAGTATTTTAGGATTTTATTACTTAGATTTTTTTTAAATAATAAAAATTTAATATGAGGTTTTTTCCCAAACTTAGGTTATCTTAGATTTTCCAAAAATAACCATTTAGGAAACTAGGCCATTGAGGTATTTTCTTAATAAAAATTAATATGATTAAATAATATAAACCAAGTGCTTTTCATTAAATAAATTACCAACAAACTAAAATTTTTTTCAAAAGAAAAAGCAAACTATAGATGGTTTGATTTGGCTAATAGTACGTAGGCATCTTCGAAGCAACCATAGTAAAAAAAAAACTTTATATTAGGAAAAAAAACCCAAAATAAATTAAAAATTTTGGGTTTTGGGGAAAATAAAATAAAATAATGAAAGAAAAATTTTAAAAAAATAATAAGATAAAAAATTTAAAAAATTTAAAAAATGAAATAAAAACTTAAAAAATTTTTAAAAAAATAAAATTTTTAAAAAAATTTAAATGAATAAAAACTTTTTGTTTTTGGCATAAACATAAAAAAAGGGTTTTAAAAAAAAATAGCATAAAAAACTTCAATTTTAATTTTTTTTTGCAAAATTAAAAATTTTTATAAAAACAAAAAAAAATGATAATAAATAGCATATCATAAATAAGTAGTAGATACATGAAAAAAATAAATATAAATATTTTTAGAAAAGTTTTAAAAGAAAATTTTAAAATTTGGTAATCTTTTAGGTTTTAACAGAACAACCCCAAATATAATATTTCTAGTTAAATTTTTTTTTTGAAATATTTTTAAAAAATTCGCAGACTAATAGCTAATTAAGATTAATCCCCCCAAATTTAAACCTTAATTTTTTTTTCCAACTTGGGTTGGGGGGAACCTCTTTTTAACAATTTTTTTTCCCCTTAGTTTAATCAAGTGATCAAATTTTAAAATTTGGTAGGTTTTATAAAAAATTAAAAATTTTAAGAAAATGAAAAAAAACCCCTTTAGATTTAACACTAACATCAAAAAAAAAATGTCCAATTACCCCTTTATTTTTACTCCATTGGTCCCAATACTCATTTGGATCTTATTATTAAAATTTCCCGTGTGCATACATGCAACACCCGGGGGAGTAGGGACGTATACATGGACACATGCATGTACGAACCCCACACTAGCACGTACGCATGGTTTCACATAGGGATGAACGCACACATTTTTCCCTAAACACACGCAGGGCACACAAGCACCATAAACACATACAAAGATGCAAGAAATGCATAGACAAAAACGCACCTGCATGCATGAACACATGCACGAATGCACACACGAAAGGATGGACCACAAATCATGCATCTTTGGGACACATCACAATGAAAAGCGGGTACGCAAACAGTATGGATGCATAAACGCACACACGCACGAACAAACAAGCATGCACACATGTACAAAACGTACGCATGAAAGCACATATGTACGAACGTTGCTTTAATGCATGACACCCCGCACGCCCATGGATGCGTGCGTACATGCACAAAGGGAAACGCATTCTTAGAAACAAAGCATGCACACACAAACCCAAGTTCGGACATACGCACACATGCACACATAGAGGGCATGCTACATAATTACAAAAAGGACGCACAGAACATGGCGCCCCACATCACACACCCCACAACAACGCACGATCGCAAGGTCACACTTAGGCATGCATGTATCAAAAATACATGCACGAACACACATACATATGCATGTACGGATGCACACACCCAACATGCACTACGCATGCATAGAAGTACAAAAATACAACAAAATGCATGCATGCACCATGAACAAAACACAGAAAAGGTTTTTATGTAAAATTAAACACGCACACACCAAGCACGCAAGGAAATCATATACACAAGCACCCTCGTACAAAATTTCCCACACATAGGGTGTACCCCAAAAGCACAAACGTATAAACCCCAAAAGCATTTCACGCACGAAAGGACAACAAACCATGGGACCAAAAGTAGGGAAATTTTAAAAAAAACAGGGTTTTAAACCAAGTTTAACAATCCGTTAAACCCCTTTTCCCCTTAACCTTTGGGGGTTCCCCCCCGTTTCCCAAAACCCCAAAAGGGTTTTTATGGAAAACTCGCTAACCCAAAACCTATCCTAAACCGGTTAGTTTTTTTATTTTTTTCTATTATTAGTTTAAAATCTTTTTTATTTTTTTTGTTATTTTTTTAAAAACTTTTTTTAGTTTTAGTTAATAAATTTGGGACTTTCAACATATCTTAAACTAGTTAATTTTTAATTAAATTTTTTCAAAAGGGTTAAAAATTGGGGAAAAAAAGTTGCTGAAATAAAAACATTTTTTTTTAAATAAGATAAAAATTCTGAACCCAAACTTTTAACTTTTAAAAAAAAACACAAAGAAATAAAATTAGTTAACCCAAATCTCAATAAAAATGAAAAATTCCCAAAACATAAACAAAGGCATTAAACCCTATATTTTTGGTTTAAAATTTTTTCTTGAAATTTACCTTATATTCCCCTTTTTTTCCCTTTTTCTTCTCATCTATCTTTAAACCTATTGAAAGGGGGGAAAAAACCCCTAAAACACGTTAAGATTAGGCAAAAAAGTTTTTTCATGTATAAAAAACCATTATTGTATAATCAAAATTTTTTTCTCTCCTCTCATTTGAAACCAACTTGGGTTGTACACATACTTCTATGTATCAGGGGGTTTTTTTTCTTCTATGGGAGCTAATTACTTGGGGGAATAGTACTGAATGCAGGCTCAAAAGGGGAACATAACATTAAAATAGCAACAATCTTTTTAAATAATTCTTGCAATTTTAAATATTAATTCTATTTTCTTTCCCCACTAAGAAATATCAAAATTGTTAGTCCCCAAGGGAAAACAAGTTTTTTCTAAATAGTACCAATTCTAACTTGACTTTGACCATCAATATTATTTCTACTCAAAATTACACCAAAACCCTTGGGTTTTTTCCCCTTTAAAAATTCGAAAGGGAAAAGTTTGAGCAGTTTCTGAAATGTCCACAAAAACTATTTCACTATTTTAAAACCCTTTTAAAAAACCCAATTTACCTCTTTATTGGGTATTCCTGAACTAGCTCATAACATATGTTTCTAACCCTTTTGAATCTCTACAAATTATTTACTCCAAACAAAAGGGAAAAAAAAAATCCACAACCTTTATCTTAAAAAAATGGATCTAGAACAATATAAAAAAACCAAAAAAGAAATGTACATCACCCAAAATATTTTTCAAACTTATAAAAAAAAATTTCCACCATTATACAATATTCACATAAAAAAAATTTTTCCACCAACCAATGATTCTCAAATTTTTAAAAAATATTTTCAAAATAATAATTTTACATTTAATTTTTGAGTACTAAAAAAAAAAGGGTTATCTTATAAAAAATTCCCAAACTTTTTGAAAATTTGTTTTTTTTCCCTCCCTTCCCAATCATCATCGATGGGAAGACTTTTTTTAATATTTATCCATAAATTAAACTTTAAAAAAACTTCTTTGTATCCAACAGCTATCACCAACATTCATATGAAATTTCCATAAAATTTTTCAATCTAACCAAAGCTTTCTATTAATGGAATATCCAACTGCTTATATCCCTCTCCAAATTTCTTGACTCTTAATAGCGCCCCCAAAAATCAAAATACAATGTTATCAAAAATTTTCTCAATCGTGTTTTTTCCTATCAAATCACACCCTCATTCACAATTAATTCAAAATAGGGTTACAATAACACTTTCTTTAACCTTTTCCCAAAAAATTAACTCTTCTTTCATGGGCTTCAGGGTTAAATTTAATCATTGCATCTTTTCAAGAACAATTACAAAAGGGAAAATTGTAGATAATTTTTTATCTAGTCCCCCCCTCATCAATGAGTTAAATAAATAATCGGCGAGCACCTCTTTTTGGGGGGGGCATTGGAACATACAAAAAACTGCAAAAAAAAAATAAAAAAAAGCCCAATATAATTAATTTTCTATGATTTATTATGATAAAATAATATAAGAAAAAAAATTTCTTACTTCATGAGTCGACTTTGAAGCCTCAAATTTGGGGGTTTCACAAAGTTGCAATGATGGGCATTACTCTCTTTTTTTTTTATTTAATGCCAAAAAATTTATTGTTCCCTGCAACCAAAATTTAGTTTTTCAACGAAAAACTCTAAATTTTTTTTCCTTCTCCCCAAGTAGATTTCAGATCTCCTTTTTCAAAGTGTTCCGACTGACATTTTAAAAAGGGAATCACATATTTTCAACAAAATTCTTGAAATACTAAATGCTAAATTTATTGAAATGGTTATTCAGGGAAACTTTGATAGAGTCATTTTATACCCCAACCCTTTATAGTAGAAATGTGTTAATTTATTAAAATTTTTTTTAAAAATAAAAAGGGGGTTAAATCATTAGGTGAAATAGTTAAAAAGGAGTCAATGGTGCAATTCAAGAAAAAAAAAGGGAACATCACAATTTTGGAAAAGACGGGGTTTCCAAACCCCCGAGAAAAGACAGGGGGTGTAGTTGAAGTACACGGCCGTGGACTTATTTTTTAAGCCACGGAAACTACAAATTTTTTGTAAAACGACCGGGGAAACGGGTTTTTAAAAATCCAGGGGGAAAAAAACACTTGAATCACACTTTTATCTGTTTTAAAAGGGGCCCCGGGGTTTTTAAAACGACCATTTGGGGAAACCTCCACCCACGATGAGAAGGAAAGACACGGGTTGTGACACCCCCGGGGGAAGAAAGGGGGCAGCCCCTGGTCAAAGCCGTGGTAAGTTGAAATGGAAACGGGCCAAGGGGAAAGAAAATTTGGGGAAAATCAACCAAAGGGTGGCAGGGGGTTTTAATCGGGTCGGGTTAATCGGGGGTACCCCTGGGTCCGGGTTTAAACTTGTGATTACCCAAAGGGGGCCACTTTAACCCCCACCGGGTAGGGGGCTAGGGGGGCCCAATTTTTTTTCTTCTCGAGTTTTCAAAAAAAAGGGGAAAAATTTTCCATCTTGCTAGAAAAAAAAACCCCCGCCCTTCCCTTTTTGCAATAAAATGGGGCTAACCCCCAAGGTTAAAAAAAAATCTTGGATCACTTGGAGACAAGGGGAAAAAAAAAAAGGGGGAAGCAACACCCCGGGAAAAAGGGGGTTGTTTTTTTTTTCATTTTTTTAAATTTTTGTTTTTATGATGAACCCTGTGTCCAAGTACTTTTTCTAGCCAAAGGGTATAAAATTTTTATTCTCCCAAATTTTTAGATCTTTTATTTGTTTTAACTATTCTTTTTTTTGGATATTCATAATCTTCGAAGTCTTGCTTTTATCTTTGTTTTATTTAAAAAATTAAGCTTTCTACTAAAATTTCATTAATATATTGCAACTAGCACTCAAACCCCAATTGTTTTGTTTTTCTAGTCTCATACACAATAACAGTTTGGGTTTAAAAATTTATGAAAGAATTCGTGGTTTTAAGATGTATATTATGTTTTTAAAAGGGGATCTTAAACTACTGGCTGGGAAGGTAGCCTCATTTTTTTAAAGCTATTGATAGATTAAATCCTAAAGACTTGTCGGGTTTTTTCTAATCCCTAAAGAAATAATCAAAGACTTGTTTTGGTTTTTCGAAAAAAAGGGAGAGATAGGTTTGTTAGAGCTTTTTTAAAACCTAACCAAATTTTTCTAAAAATTTAAAGGAAAAAAAATTTTTCAAACGTGACAATTCCCCGAATTAAAAAATATTTTGATTCCTTTTGGGGGAGGCTTTTATCAATATTTTTTTTTGTTATCTTGTTTCAATATTTTTTGATTCAAAAAAAAAACCCCCCCCATTTTTTTTTTTTCTCTTTAAATTTTTTTGAATAAAAAAAAATTTTAACCAATTCCTGGGGATTCACCCACTCCAACTATATGAAAACATAAAAAGCCCTAATAGTTTTTTTTTTTTTTGGGGATTGGGCCCCCCAAAAAAATTTTGGGCGCCGTTTCCCGGGGATTTGTCAAATTTTTTCTTTCTTGTATGACCGTTCTTCTCAATGGGGAACTAACTTTTAACTAAGATCGAGAAGTTTTTAAAAGAGGCTGCAAAAAAAAGCTAATCACCCCCCGGGACTGAATTTCGCATCGATTTGTTTTTTTCATCCTTTAAATTCGAAAAAAAATGATTTGGGGCAAATCCTGAAAAACTTTGGGCGAGAATTGCTCCCCCGGGAAATAAACAAACCACTTTGAATTTACTACCCAAAATTTACTTTAAATTCAAGTTGAATCGGGGGTTATACATCTGCTCCCCCCCTTTTTCATTCTTGAGAAGGGAAGATCCCATAAAAAATTTGAAATTTTTTCAAAAAGGTTTTATAGGGGGCCCAAAAGGGAAAACCAACGTCAAATAAAATTTAAAATGTTTTTTTCCTTTTTCTTTAATCTAAAGCTAAAGATTTTTTGTTTTTTTTGCCCCAAGTTCTAAAACCCAAAATTTGGGAAATAATATTTTGAACCCTTCTTGAAAAAATTTTTTTCCCCCACCAAGCCGCGGTAAAAAAAAAAAAATTTTGGGAAAAAAAAAGGGGAAAAACCCAAAACTCTTCACAAGTTTTAGGAAAAGGTTCAAAAATTTTTTCAAGCGTCCAAAACATGGGAATCTGAACAACTTCTCTTTCCAAACCTTCAAAAAGGGCCCCTGCTTCTAAGGGAAAGGGGAAGATAAATGGAGCTGAAAAGTGGAGGCGCAAAAGAAAAAAAACCCCCCTTAAAGCGGGAATTTTGATCCCTTTGGGGGCTCCCAATTCGAAAAAATTTTTGGGAAAAGGCATAAAATCAAAAAGGGGAAGGGGAAAAGGGGGAAAGTGTTTCCCTAATTTGAAAAACAATTTCAACCCCAAACCTCCCTTGGCCGCCCCCCTTTTGAAATCCCCACAGGTAAATTTTTTGGGGGAATTTGTGCTGTTTTAAAATCACCCTACCGACTTTTGGGCCCCCATTCAAGATAAAAATCATAAACACGCCAATGCGAGGGGGGATTCCCGGGACAACCCAAAAAAGGGGAAAATATATCCCTACTCAAATTTTTTTATAATCCGGGGGGGGAGGGATCTTTCCAACTTCAATAGGGAAAAAAAACCAAAAAACTTTCACAATTTCAACCTAAGTTTTTAAAAAACCCCAAGTACCATAACCCCTTTCCCCCTTTTCAGTATTTTTTTGGGGGAAAATTTTAAATCACTTCCGTTAATCAAAAAAATTTTAGGATAGACAAAGGGCAAGCACCACAACTGAAAATTGGGTAAGCCAACTTGCTTTTTTTTTAAACAGGTTAAAAAAACTCAAGAAGTTACCTTCTCAAACAAACCAAACCCAAAAAAAAAAGTGCAATTTTCAACCCCCTTTGAAAAGGGGGAAAAAATTTGGGCAGGATAAAAAATGAAAAGTACACCAACAATTTTGAAAAAGAACTGAAAAAAAACCCCAAAAACCCAAGCTAGCAAAAAAATCAAAAAAAAGGGGATCCCTTTTAAAACCCCCCAAAAATCAGACAACAGCACCCCTTTCCCCTAAATTTTACGAAAACCAAAAAAAAAAGCAAAAAAAAAGGGGAATTCTTAAAACTTTCGAAAATTTTTGGAAAATTTTTCCCCTTTCGGGGATAAATTTTAAAAAGTACCCCGAAACAAATTTCTCAAAGAATTGTGCACTAAAAAAAAAGAAAAAAGGGGAAAAAAAAAAGGATTTTTTGGGGGGTGAAATGTTTAAAGCTATTTTCAGAAAAGGGCTTCCCCCAAATGTGGGTCCATGAATGTTTACTTTTCCTTGCAAAAGGGGGTTTAATTTTTTGGGAATTGCTAACATGTTGATTTAGGAGAAAATCAATTTTTACCTTTATCGTTTATCAAAGCTTAAAATTTTTGGGGTCCCCTTGGGGAACAGGTGTTATTGTTCAAAAAATTGCTGATATCCAATGAATATTTCCCAGGGAGCCTAGAAATGTTTAAATACAATTAAAGGGTTTTGGGTTTTTTTCCCCCGTTTTTTTGTGCTTGCAGGAGAATGATGATTTCTCAAAATTTTTTCCCAAAGAATTATTGGGGGAAACCCTTTCTTAAAAACATCCTAACAAAAAATTTATGTACGACAAAACCCCACTATTTTTGAAAGGGAAGTGAAAAATTTTTTAAAATTTATGATGCCAGAAAAACCCCATGAACTCCCATTTTTTTTTTAGGGGGTTTTTTGACCCATTAACACGGGGTACTTTTTATTTGAAAAAGGGGGCCCGATTTATGAGTTGAAAATTTTTTTCTTAATGGGGGTCTTACTTTTAATACATTGAAAACTTTTAAGGGGAAAATTTTTAAAACCCCCCTTGGGGTTTTCAGAAAATTTTGGGAGTTGGATCATTAAAACCTACCGGGTATATGTGTCCTACAAAATTTTTTCCCCCCCCTTCTAACAAAAAAACTTTTTTTCCCCCCAATTGTGCAGCCCCAAATTTGGGAAATTTAAAAACCCTTTCCCGAACATCTAAAGTAAAATTCTTTTTGGGAAAAAAATGGACCTTGCTGTGATATCCTAACAAACAAGTACTTTAGAAGAAAAAATTTGGGGGGTTTTTTAAGGGGGATTAAAAACCTTTGGGAAAGGCGGGGCAGAAAAAAAAAGGGGACTAACCCCTCCACATCATGCACAAGTTTTTAAAATGGAAAAAAATTTTGGAAAACCAAAAAGGGGAAAGTTCATGTTTTTAAACCCCGGGCCTATGATGGAGGATTTTTTTAAAAAAAGAGATTTAAAAAACTTCTTGAGGGGGGGTATATCCCCCCAAATTTTTTCGATAGGGGGGTCCCCCAAAATTTAAATTTTTGTTCCAAAAAAAAGAAGTTTTACTGTGATGAAACTCTGAGGGTTTGTTTAAATTTCCCCTGGGGGGTTAAAAGGGTTTGGGGGGTTTTTGTTAAATTACAAAATTTTAAATGCTCAATAAAAAGATAAACTTCCCTTTTCCCCTTTTCTTGATAAAATTTTTTTGAATTTTTGGGGGCCCCCTTCTCACTATTGTTTTTTTTGGGGTTTTTTTCAGGTTTTCAAAAAAATTTCAGTACACCGGAAATCAAAAAACTATTTTTCCCGTCCTTTTGGGGTTTTTTTTCTATCAAAGGGGTCCTTTTGGCTCTGCAAGCCCCCCACACCCCAAAGTGTAGGTTGTAAAATTTCAATTTTTGGGGAAAAAATCATAAGGTTTTTCATGGAGGGGGGAACTTCACCGTCTATGGTAATTCTTTTGATTCATGTTTGACAAACCCTTACAAAAGTTTTTTAAAGATGTATAAAAAAAAACCTATTTTTAATTTTAAAAATGTCACTTTTTGGTTGAACAGAGTCTCATTTAGGTCTTTTGGCCCCCCCCAAAAGGGGGTTGAATCGATAAAGCAAAAGAATGAAAATTTTTTCCACCCCAAAAATTAGGGGAAATTCGCTTTTTCTTGGGAGTGCAAAATTCATCACGCTTCACCCAAGGTTTTTTTCCAAATTACTAAAACCCAAGTCGTTTTCCTGAAAAAAAAAAAAGTGCTTTTTAGTTGGGATACCCTTTAAAGCATCTTTTACACTTTTGGGGATAGTTGACTTTTTCCCCAAATTTCATCCAACCACCTTACGGAAACCTTTTTCCCTTTTAAATTTTTTTGGGTGCGAGCAAAATGCATTGGAGAAATTTCTTGGGGCCAAAGATTTGGGGAAAAGGGTTCCCTGTAAATTATTACGCTAAAAGAACTTTTAAAAAACCCATGCAACTATTCCCCAACAAAAAAAAAATCTTGCTTTTTTTTGCATTAAAAAAAATTCAATAAAATTTTATTTTGGGGACAAAGGGGAATTTTTTTACTCTATCAGCACTCTTAAATCCCCGCCGTAAGAAGGGGAAAACCCCAAGACTTATTCGATACCCCTCTTATTACAAGAGTTTGATCGGGGAAAAACGCATGGGGAAAAGGCTCTGAAAACTTAGTTGCCGCCACCTCAGTAAAACCATCGGGAAAGGGGGCAACCCAAAACAAGATTTTTTTTCCCAGAGAGTATCTCTTTTCATCCAAAAGAAAATTTTCCGGGTTTTACCGAAAGTCAACTTTTTGGGTTTTTAAAAAAACCCACTCCCAAGTGATTGTCAAAAGGCCAAAAAGAAAAAAATTAAAAAGGGTGATAAAAATACTATGTAGGGGGATGATCCATTTTTTTTGGGAAAAATTGTGCTGATAAATTTCATTAAAAGGGGGTATTTTTCAAAACAAAATTTTCCCCCTTTTGTCTTGAAATTTTTGTCCTCATATCAGGGTTTTGGGGCTTTTGGCCCAAGAGGACAGCCCCAAAAGGGGTTTTTAAAGGGTTGTTTTGGGGCCCACATTTTTGGGGGGGTCTTTTTTTTTTTAAAATCTTTGAACGAGTCAAAAAAGGCACTTGGGGCTTTAAGCCCAAAAAAGCCATTTTCCCCTATTTTTGCAGTGAAATATTTATATAGGGGGTTATTGATTTTATGGGTTTTTTTTCCCCCTTCTTTCGTAATTTTTTCACCTTTTTTGTTGGGGATTATGTTTTAAAAGGGGGGAAGCCAAAGCAACCCAACTAAAATCCAAAGTTGTTGTGGTTTTTTTTAAATCTCATATTTTTTTGTTAGGGGGGAAACAAAAAAGGGGCCCCTTTTAAAGGTCAGGGTTTACACATTTTTTTTTAAAGAGAGTAAAACCCTCCTATAAAAAAAAAGGGGCACTCACGCACCCCCCCGCATACCACCCCAAACCAATGGTTTGGGGAGAAGTTTAAAAACGAAAATAAAATCAAATTTTGGAAAAAAACCCCGTCAACCCCAACAGGAAGATTGAGCACAAGTTTTTAAAGCATTAGGGGCCCCCGGACAGCTTACAAGCCCCCAAAGGGTTTTCTCCTTACCGTTTGATATTGGAAAAACCGTTTTCACCCCCCGTGGATTTGGGGAAAAAGGGCGTACGGGGGTGTAAAACAATGTAACATGCGAAGGGGATTTTGGGGAGCAAAAAAAACTTCAATTACAAGAACTTGAAAAATTTCCCAAAGGGAGAAGCTTATAAGACTAAAACTACAAGGGGAAAAACAAAAAAATTTTTATGACAAAAAAAAAAATTTCCCAAAGAATTTTTTTTTTAGGGGGGAAAAAAAAAAACTTTTTGCATTCTCGATTGAAGTTGTTTCTGGAAAACTACAATCACGGGGGGTTGCCCCTTTTTTTTTCACAAACAATTTTCCCAGGGCATTGAGATCGAATCTTTAAACCTAAAACCAAAATCAATGGTCATCGCTTTTAAAACCCTTTTTTTGAAGGGTTTCAAGATTAATATTAAGAAACCAGTTTAAAAATCACCCCAGTATTTCGATTTTAATTTTCCCGGAACCTTAGCCAAAAAATTAAAGAAAAAGGGGCTTCATGGGAGGGAACCCATGTCAAAAAAAAAAAAAAAAATTTGGGGGGGTTTTGGGGTTTTTTTTTTTTTTGATTTTTTTTGTTTTTAAATTTTTCTTGTGGTTGCTGGGAGCCAAAATTTCATATCATCAATGACACTCTCTATTCTTAAGGGGGAAAAACCCAAAACCAGGGAATACCATATTTCCTTTACTTATTTTCTCATGCTCTTTGTGTTTTAATTCCCTTTATTTGGGGGGAAAATTAAGGGAAAATTTAGGACACTTTTAAGCTAAGTGTGGGGGAGAGGGTAATAAAAAAAAGAGAATAGAAATTGACTAAAATTTTTTAAACTTTGAATTTCCCTTTAAAAGAAATTTTTTAAACCAAATTTTTCCCAAAAAACAAAATCGGGATTGTACAAAAATTTTATAATAAGAAATTTTCAAAAGGAAAAATTGATTTTTTCAAATGCTTTACCACCTACTGTTGTGATTAGAATATTTGGGGAAAATTAATGTGAAATCTTTAAGAAACAAATTCCCTTGTATTTGTTTTTGAATTAAATCAAAAATAAGTCGAGCCCCCAAGTAAAAAATAAAAAATTTATTTTTTTTTTTAAAAATTTGCAACTTTACTCTTTGAAGTTAATCTAAAAAAAAATATATAAAACATAGCCTTTTCCCAATGATTCAACAAATTTTTATTTTAAGAGTTTTCAAACTTAATTTTAAAATGGGGAAGACCCCCTAGGGGTTCCAAAACCCTTTACTTGAGTGCCCGAGCTGGGGGTTTTCCCGACTAATGACTCACTATAACGAAAAAGGGGCAAAAAGGGGGAAAAATTTAAGAAAAAAACGGCCAAAACCCTCAAAATAATGCTTGTTTTAAAACAAAAAAAAGTGAATGTAAAAAATTTTTTTAAATTTAAAACAAACTTTAAAAAAAAGGGGGGAAAAAAAAAATGGAAAAGTTAACAAATCTACTTTTACTTTTTTTTGAAAGGGTTTTATACTTGATAAATCCAATGAATTTTTTAATTTTGGGGGTTTTTCCCTAGGGATTAAGAATTTTTTTTTGGGGAAAAAAAATTTTTTTGCTAAACATAGGATTAAGTTTTTTTTTTTTTTAATTTTTGCTTTTAAAATTTTTTTCCGGGGAATTTGATCACATAAACCATTTTTGGTTTTAAGTTAGACTTTAAAAAATTTTTCAAGTCACGAATTAAAAGAACAGATTTTGGGAAAAGATGAAAAGAAATTTTTTAAAAATTTTTATGACGGAAATTTTTCAATTGATTTGATTTTTTTTTCTTTTTGGGGGAAACAAGAGGTTTTTAAAAAAAGGGGGAATTTTAAGAGCCATTTTTTTACCAATCTTTATAGTATGAAGTGTGTTAATTTATTAAGATTTTATAAAAACAAAAAGGGGAAAAAAAACTTAATTTATTATGGGGGTAAATCCCTTTAAAAGGGGGCAAGGGGGTAATTTCAAGTAAATTAAGAATTCCCTCTACAACTTGGAAAAAAAACCCGGGGTTTACACTGCCGGGGGGAAATTTTAAGGGCTGTAGTTGAAGTACCGGCCGTGTCTTAGTTTTGGGAAACCCCAGGGAAACTACACGGTTGAAAAAACACACCGTGTATCGCTTTAAAATCCACGGGGAAAAAACACGTTGAAAATACAAGACCGTGTAAACTGCTAGGAAAGGGGCACGGTTTTAGACACCCCATGGAGGGAAAACCCGGGCCCCCCATTGCAGGGGAAAAGGGGGGAGACACCTTTGACCGGCCGAGTGAAAACTAAAGGAAACCCTGGGGGGAAACCTGGGGAAAAATTTTTAAAGGAAAAAGTCCAAGGGGAAAATTAGGGGAAATTTAAAACCCGGATGGCCCGCTTTTTAAACTGGCCGTGGGGGCAAAACTGACACGGGAAAGAAACTTGTAGATTAAACCCCCAAGGAAGGGACGGCTTAACCCACGCCGGGTTGTAGGGGGGGCCAGGGGAACCCATTATTTCTTTCGAGGGTTTACTTGAAAAAAAAAGATATTTTTGTATCTTGCAACAAAATACACCTGCCTTCCCTTTTTTAATATAAAATGAGCTAACCCCAGAGGGTTTTAAAAAAAAATTTTTGATCATCTTTTGGGAAAAAAAAGGAAAAAAAGGGGGCAGAGCAGGGGGGGCCCCCAAAAAAAGGGGTTGTTAAATTTTTTTTTTTTTTAATTTTTTGTTTTTATGATAAATGTTACTAAGTACTTTTTCTAGCCAAAGGGATAAATTTTTATTCTCCCGAATTGGAGATCTAATTGACTTTTTTTTTAATCTATTTTTGGGTTT
>JBBMOL010001934.1:0-30626 GCA_037954665.1 Laguncularia racemosa
CACAAAACTCTTGCATAACACTCATTACCGACCTGTCAACACAATTGATAGAGCCATTTTTACTCAATCTTTATAGTATAAATTGTGTTAAATTATTATTGATTTTATAGAATTCCTAAGGAAATGGTACTTAATTCTATCATCGTGATAAATCAGGTTAATGGAGTCAAGGATGCTAATTCAAGTATATTAGAGAAGTCATCTACATCTTGGATCGAGACAAGGAATTACACCACCGGAGGAAAGCACATGAGCATATATCTACCTGGGAACTAGCACGGCTTGAGGCATGGCCAAGGTTCAAACCGTGTTACACACTGTACAAGAAGGCGACAATATGGACTTTCAACAGAGAGAGACACGGCTTAGGGCACGGCGGTGGTGGAAGCCGTGGGAGAAAACCGTGCTTGGAGCCGTGGTGGAAGCTAGGTGTGCCAAGGAGAAGAAAGTGTGGAACATCAACCAGATGAAGGCACGGCTTGAAAATTAGCCGTGGGTGTAACCATGGTAAACACTAGACACGGATGAAGACTTGTAGATTATGCACAGATGAAGGCACGGCTTGAAATCTGGCCGTGTGTGTAACCGTGTACACACTAGACACGGAAGATGATACGCGAAATATGCACAGAGGATGGCACGACATGACCCACGGCCGTGTGGTGGGGCGTGCCAGGTAGACGAATCTTCACTTCTCGAAATCTACTTGGAAAAAGGAAAGATATTTTCGTATCTTGCTAGCAAAAGATCACATGCTATCCTTCTAATAATATAAATAGAGCCAACCCTAGAGGGTTAGAGGCAACTCTTTAATCTTTGAATCCGGAATCACCTTGGAGACAAGAAGGAAAAGAGGAGGCAGAGCAGGCAACCAGGTTCATTATGTTTCTATTTTTTATTTTTATTTTATTGATGAACATGTGTAGCTAAGTACTTTTCTAGCCAAAGGATTTATAGATGTTTAATTCTCCACGAATTGTGAGGTCTAATGACTTGTATTTAATCTATTCTTTATTTTCGGGTATTCATATATCTTCTTATCGTTTTGTCATTATTATCTTTGTTGATTGGTATGAATAGAGCTCTTCTACTCAATTAGCAAGTTAATATATTGTCAACTAGCACATCAAATCCGTAATTGTTTGATTGTTCTAGTCTTAGTGACTGATGTGCCTAAAGGGGGGTCAAGCACAACCAACTAAAAAGGGATGAATTGAAATGAACATCCACGCCACAAACAAAGGAAAATAGCCTCAAATTCCTCAAGAAACCGAAATATTGATGAACAATATATGATATAACAACGATTGCTAGATAGAAAATGAAAGGGGATTAAAATTCAATTCAAAGGTCTTCAAATTTCGAAATTAGAACCCTAATTTCATAAGAACAAAAAGTACATAAAAGTAACTAATCCTCACCAGATATGACTCACTAGTTTGGAATTAGGATCAACTTGTAATTTGTTGATATAACACACAACAAATCCAACCCAACTCGCCACAATTTCACTAAGGAAATTGATAAGAGCAAATGCTTGAAAGAGGCACTCTCTCTCACGGCACAAAGTGTGTTTTTTCTCAAATATCAAAAAGCTGCTAAAAAACCTAATTTGCAAGTATTTATACTTGCACCCTTTAGGGTTAAAATGACAAGAAAATCACAACTATGCCACTATAAGGTGGCCGGTCCTAAAGGCAAAATTACAACCAAATAAAATGTCCCAAAAGCTTACAAAATAAATGGTTCAAACATAAATTACAAATACAGAAAATAATCTTCAGCAAGCTAGCTTCATAATGGAATTCGTCGGCTCAACTCATCGCCGGTTCAGGTCGGTCCATAGATAACCCACAAGCTGAGTCTTAGTGAGTTTGTCCATCGCCTTGTGAAGCCAAATAAGCATACCTGTTGGAATATACAATTCATGAATAAGATAAAAGAGGTTAGATAATAATTAACCCCAAAGGGTTTGATCAGCTCGAAATGGGCCCTCATCGCCAAGATTCGAAATCCATCAATTTTTGTCCTAATGATAGGTCTTGTCGGATTTTGATTCCCATCATCTCCTTGGACCTCAAAAAGATTTGCCCTCAAATCTTGTAGCTCAAATGCAACAGAGACTCTGTTTTCCAAAAGCAATCCATCTAAAGGAGTATCTCTACAGAATCCCAATATCTGAAATACCATAGTAGATGATTGTTTTCTTTCCTCCATTTCTTGGATGTATTTCTTCTGTAACAAAAACAAGGACTCATTATCTACTGATGTTTCCTCTGTCTCAACCCATTCCATCAAGTTTGTTTCCTTTTTTTCTGACTCGTCTATATGATGTTGATCCCCAGGGTTTTCTAATGGTTGACCCAACTGATCATTATCCTCTGAAACCTCTAAAGGTTGGCACAATGGAGTTTGACATCTTTCATTTGTGGAACCCTTATCATCAAGTGAAGGCATTTGTAGCTCTGCACACTCTGAGCCTCTAGGTGGTCTAAATTCCATTTTTGGGAATGGTTTAAGCCCAAAATTATCATCTCTATCTTCTCTAAGAGCATGATAATCTCCCTATACTCTAGGTGGCTCCTGAAGGTGTACCACGGGTGGTGGTGGCAATGTCATCCTATCAATCCTTGTTGCTAATGTAGTAACAAGTTTTCTAAGGTCCCGAAGTTGTTCATCTAAGGTCCTCCCACCTGCAACATTAGAACCTTGACCTCCACCAATTCGACTATATGCTACATCACTCATTCCTCCATTCACACTATTTAATAGACATTTTTGTGGATGCAATCTATTTGATGTACCAATGTAATGTCTAGTAATTGTAGCACACTTGCTTCACAAAAACAATTCACCCAAAACCCAACTCACCTCGCCACTTATACACTTTACACACAACACACTAAATTTACGCAACGAGGAAATGTTGCAACCCTTCACTTCCAAGATAGCAACTAACAAAAACTAACTAAGATGCTCCTTTAATTGGCAACAACAACAAGAAAACGGCAACAACAACTACACACTCCCACATACACGGCAACAATTTCACAAGTGACACCCTTAATGCAACTTTGCCACAAATGGTAAGAATCAATTTCAAATTCAAATGAAATATAATCAATACCACTCTGACTACTTGAAGTAAATGGATGTGTTTCAATTCAAATTGTTTCCTCTTCTTCCACGCAAATTCAAATCTGGAAATTTTTACACTTCCACTTCCAATTTGCACACACAAACACCATATACACTCTTACACACTCACGATGCACTATATCCACTTCAACACAATTTTCCAACCGAAATTAACACAACAAAGGGCCAAATTAAATTTGAAATCAAACCACTTCACTAATTGCAATTCCTCCACATTTGGTAAGATGCAAATTTTCAAATTCAAACAAGCACAATTAACTCCTTCACTCTTAATGCTTGTTTTGAAAACAAATAACTTCCTTTCTTACACACTAATCAAATTTTGGAAATTGCACATATCCTTCCACAATTCTGAATTCCCAATGCAATACAAACACTCTTAACTTCCTACACAATTCCGAATTCAACAATGCAAAACAAATACAATTCCCTTCCTACACAATTTACACTTCCGAAATTGCACTACCTTCCTCTCCTTCACGGTGAAGTCCACAACATAGAAGTTTCAACAAGTACTTCAAAATCACTCCAACATGCAGCAAATTTAACTCCTACTCAAGACAATTCACTCCACTTCATACAACTACAACAACCCAATTTCAATTTTCCTCAATTTGGAATTGATGATGTAAGAACATGAACCCTAATTTCCAAAATTCAAAATCATATAATCCCTTCTCACAACCACAAGTAATTCACGGCAAGATGTAGATAAACACAAACAAATTTCCGAAATTTCACTTGCAATAATCTCTCCTCTTAAACCTTATGCAACTCACGGCAATAGGAAGATATCAATATAAGGATCAAAATCACAAATTCAACAATCCCTCCTCTTAAACCTTAAGCAATCTCATGGCAAGATGAAGATAACCAAATTAATTTTCAAAATCCCAATTCCAACAATCCCTCCTCTTAAACCTGTAGCTCTGATACCAAAATATGATGTGCCTAAAGGGGGGTCAAGCACAACCAACTAAAAAGGGATGAATTGAAATGAACACCACGCCACAAACAAAGGAAAATAGCCTTAAATTCCTCAAGAAACCGAAATATTGATGAACAATATATGATATAACAACGATTGCTAGATAGAAAATGAAAGGGGATTAAAATTCAATTCAAAGGTTCTTCAAATTTCGAAATTAGAACCCTAATTTCATAAGAACAAAAAAGTACATAAAAGTAACTAAATCCCACCAGATATGACTCACTAGTTTGGAATTAGGATCAACTTGTAATTTGTTGATATAACACACAACAAATCCAAGCCAACTCGCCACAATTTCACTAAGGAAATTGATAAGAGCAAATGCTTGAAAGAGACACTCTCTCTCACGGCACAAAGTGTGTTTTTTTTCAAATATCAAAAAGCTGCCTAAAAAACCTAATTTGCAAGTATTTATAAATTGCACCCTTTAGGGTTAAAATGACAAGAAAAATCACAACTATGCCACTATAAGGTGGCCGGTCCTAAAGGCAAAATTACAACCAAATAAAATGTCCCAAAAGCTTACAAATAAAATGGTTCAAACATAAATTACAAATACAGAAAATAATCTTCAGCAAGCTAGCTTCATATGGAATTCGTCGGCTCAACTCATCGCCGGTTCAGGTCGGTCCATAGATAACCCACAAGCTGAGTCTTAGTGGTTTGTCCATCGCCTTGTGAAGCCAAATAAGCATACCTGTTGGAATATACAATTCATGAATAAGATAAAAGAGGTTTGATAATAATTAACTCCAAGGTTGATCAGCTCGAAATGGGCCCTCATCGCCAAGATTCGAAATCCATCAATTTTTGTCCTAATGATAGGTCTTGTCGGATTTTGATTCCCATCAGTGACGCAATAACATGTTTGGTTATAAAAGAGATGATCGAATTCATGTTATGGAGGTGTGTGATCATATTTAAATAGGTTATCTTATAATCTACTGGGATGAATTGGTGGTCTCTCTAGTTTTTAATGCTATTGGTAGATTAAATCCTAAGCGCTTGTCTAGGGTTGTCTAATCAATAAGACAAATAATTCAAAGCGCTTATCTGAGGTTATCGAGGAAGTAAGGAGAGATAGGTCGTTAGAGCTTGTTAATAACCGTAACTAGTTTATCTAGGAATAAGAATAGAAAACATTTGCATCAATGATCAATTCCTAAAATTAAACTATCTTGATTCCTTTGGCTAGGCTTTTATTAATATCCGATTTTCTTACCTTGTTTTGCTTTATTTTGATTTCACAAACAAAACCCCCCATTTTTCTTTTCCCTTTTATTCTCTTTAAATAGAAATATCTTTACCATCCCTGTGGATTCGACCCTACTCACCACTATATGCAAATCATATAAATTGTCTAGGAGTAGGTTTTATTTTTGTTGGACTCGATACCCATCAAAAAATCTATAGCATAACATGTATCGTCGGCGTTCAAAGTTTTGTTTCAGTGCTGCTGGGATTCTCACCACTAGTTCATCCTCCCCCACTCTCAAAACTAATCTTCCATCCGCCACATCAATCACAACTCTTGCAGTGGCCAAAAATGGTCGTCCTAAGATCAGTGGGACCTGCACATCTGCATTCATATCAAGGATTACAAAATCAACAGGGAAGATAAAGTTTTCTACCTTAACCAGGACGTCCTCAATGATTCCTCTAGGGAACTTGATCGAGCGATCTACCAATTGCAGACTCATCCTCGTTTGCTTTGGCTCTCCCAAGTTTAGTTGCTTGAACAATGAGTATGGCATCAGGTTTATGCTCGCCCCGAGATCCGCCAAAGCTCTCTCCATCGGTAGTTCACCTATTAAGCATGGAATAGTGAAACTACTCGGATCCTTGAGCTTTCTTGGGCAACTTGTTTTGCAAAATCGCCGAACACTCAGCTCCAACAACTGCAGATAGGATATCTTCCAACCTTTTCTTATTCGAAGGCAAATCCTTCAGGAATTTCGCGTCCCTGGGATCTGCGCAAGAGCCTCCACAAACGATATGTTGTTTTAATGTAATTGTTTTAAACAAGTTTAAAAAACTTACCGAAGTTGCTCTTGATCCTTATCCTTTTCAAACGTCCCGGATACAGAATTGGAGGCTTGTTTTGCTGAAAAAGGTTTGTTTTAAAACTTTCCCTTAAAAACACACTCTTTCTCTTTGATTCTCCTCAGCCCATGTTCCTTCTCAGCACCCCCTTCTTCTTTTCTTTTCAACCCCTTTTTTCAAGGAAACCCCTTTCACCCCAATGGGTGTAAAATTGGGAAATTCCCTTTCCGCTTTAGAGTCACCCTTTCCCTTTTCCCCGAAGTTTGGGTTTGGGTTTTTAGGAAGGACCCTTTGCGGTTTTTTTTTTGGAAAGTTTTGTATTGCCCCAAAACCCTGAGTTTCCAAGTTTGGGGAACCCCCCAAGGGTTTCCCTTAGAGCTCCCTTTGTTAAGATCACATTATATTAATTTTTCTTTTGGACCTTATTTTAAAATTTTAAATTTAATATTTAAGAAAATAAAAAAGAAATGATATTAAGGGTTTGTTTATTTTTGAAAAATCCGGGTTTTTGAGGACCCGTTTCAATTTAAATTTGGGGAGGGTTTTTAAAAATTAAAGGAAGTGAGCGGAGGATTGCCCCATGGCCCCCGGGCCCTTGGGGCCCGGGCCCTTGAGGGTTAAAAAGTTTTAAAAGCCGGGCCTTTTAAAAAGGGCCTTTAAAAAAAGGGCCCCCGGGCCCTTTGCCCCGGCCTTGAGCGGCCTTCTTCCCCCCCGGGATACCCATTGGAAAATTTAAAAAATTTCGTATTTAAATTTAAATTTTTGTAAATAAATCCTTTAATCCCTTCCCCCCTTTTCCTTTTTTGGATTATAAATACCCCCCTTGGGTGAAACCTTGGAAGCACCCCTTTTGTTTTAAAATTTTTTTTTTGTTTTGGGAATTTTTGTTTAGCATCCTTTTTTTTTCTTTTTGTTTTAGCATTTTTGTTTTTCTTTTTCTTTTAAAGAATTCCCCTGGAATTTTTGTTTTTTCCCCAAAAGTTTTTTTTTGAAGAAAAAAATGTATTTTGTGAAGTTTGTTTTCAATTGAAAATTAAAGGGATTCATTTTTGGAAGATTGATTTTCTCCTTTTTAAAGATTTAAACAATTTTTTAATTTATTTTATTTTTTTTATCCCAATTTTATTAGTTTATTCTTGTTGTTAATATGAATTCCTTTAAAACCTTTTATTTCAATTGTTTTTATGAAAATATACTATAATTTTTTAAATCACCCTTTGGGAAATTTTGGTTTGAAAACCCTTAGTTTGTTAAAAAGGGAAAATTTTTCCCTTGTTATATGTTTGGGGAATTTTTGGAAATTTTCATGTTGTTTTTCCCTTTGATTTAATTTTAATTGGTTTTGATTATAATTGTTAGAAACCCTTTTTGGGTTTTCGGGGTTGTTTAGGTTTTTTTTAGGAAATTTTAATTTAGATTGATTAAAAATTGGGGAGTTGGTTTAATTTTGGGGTTTAATTAGGGGGTTTTGGGGGGGCTGAAAATGTTTTTTTTTAAATTAAACAAAAGGGAAAAGGGGTTAATTGTTTAGGGTTTAAGTTTTTTTTTAAGCTTTGGGAGGTGTTTAAACCCAAAATTTTGTTTTTCCCTTTTTTAAATTGGAGAGGGAACCCCGATAATTGTTTTTAAGGGAAAACCCCCAAAAAATTTTTTTTTTCTTAACTATTAAATAATTTTTAAAAAACCATTGTTGATAAAAAAGGGTTTGAGTTTGGGTTTAAAAGAATCTGGGGTGTTTTTAAATTTTTCCCTTGTTCTTAATTGATATTTTTTTAAAAAAAAAATTTCTCCTTGTTGCTTTAAGTTAAATATTTAGGGGGGAATTTTAAACCCCCTTTTTTAATACCAATATTGATAAGAATTTATAGATTTTGTACTCTTTAGTTCCTGGGGGGTGAAAACCCTTTTTTTTTCCCCCCTTTTTAAATTGATAGACCAGAAAAATTGCTGAAAATTTACGCTCCCATTTTATATATCTTTCCCCTGGCCCCCCTTTAATCAATTTTTTGGGGGTTCCCGGGGGGAAAATGATAGGGGATTTGTAATTTTGGGGTAATTTTGGGCAAATTATTTTGTTTTTTAAAATTTTTTTTATTGTGTGATTGTTTTTTTCCATTTTTTTTAAGGTTTTTTTATGCGAAGAGTAGAAGTGTAAACTTCAAAATTTTCCCCTTGGGATAGAACGCATTGAAAAAAAATTAGAAGAAAGGAGAAAAAAAAAAGAAGAGAACGGGGCAGAAAAGAAAACTAGATTAGGGTTTTGGGGTGGAAATTGGGGGAATAAAAATCCCTGTTTTTTCTTGTCCTGAAAAAGAAGCCGAAATTCAGGCTCCCTTTTTGGGTTTTAAAAAAAGCATTTTTAAATTGGTTCAATAAAATTTAATTTGGGGGATACCCAAAAATGAGAGCCCTTGGAGAATTTGAGAAAATTTCTTAATTTTGTAAAAACGTAAAATTTGAAAAATTTATTAAATGATGTAATTAGGTTAAAAAATTTTTCCCCGTTTTTACTTAAAAAAAAGCTAAGGTTTTGGTTAAAAATTTTAAATTGCCAAAAGATTGAAACCCATTTGGGTAGATTTTTTAAAATTTAAAAATTTTTTAAAGGAGTTTTTTCCCCCCAAGTAGAACTGTGGTTAAAAAATTTACAAAAAAAATTAGAAAGTTTGTGGTAAATTAAATGTATGAAGATGGGAAAGATTCAAAAGGAAATTTAGAAAATGTCCCCATATGGATTCCCAGAAAATTTCCCCTTAAGAGTTTATTCTTTCGTTTGTTGGCACATTGGATCGGGGTTTAGTGTGTTCCCGGTGGTCCCAAAATGAGAAAGAAAATATGTTAGGCTAGGTTTGATGATGAAAGGGCCCTTTAGTGCACTTAATTGGAAAACATGAAAGAGGAAAGTTGGGGTGGCATCTGTAAATGATATGGCCCAATTTTCCAGCTAGATTTCTGCTCTTTACCCCCCAGGTAAAGTAAACTACCTCTATCCCTTCTTTAATTTTAAAATAAAATTTTTGTTGGAGTTATGCTTGGAAACCAAAAAAACCCTTTGAGTGCCCTCTGGAAACTTTTCCTCCTCCCCCCAGGGAGAGAAGTAAATTTTGTAAAATTTCCAAAGGGGAAAATTTTAAAAGGCCCTTAAATTAAAAACCCCAAAATCCAGGGTGGGTAATATCCAAATTTCTAGGGGAAAAATTTGATAACAAATCCCTTTAAAAACCCCTGGATTTCAAAAGAAGGTCCCTAAAAAAAAATTTTAACCCCCCATAAAACAATTTTTTAAATTTTATCCCTCTTTCGAAGGTAAGTTAAAATGGAAGAACTATGAAAAGGGTTTATAAAAAAAAGAGGGAAACCAATGTTGAAAAAATCAAAAGCCCCCTTTTAGGAATCTTGAAAAACCAAAGTGAGAAAAAATGTCTCAATTTTGGGAGTTTAGCCATCGGGTTTTACCTAGCAATTTTTGAGCAAAATTTCCTAAGGGTTTTTTTTTGTTTCCCCCTAAGAAGTGGAAAGGGGAATTAGTTGAAAAAAAAATTTTGGGGAGGAAGAGGTTTTTAAAAACCTAGGAAAAAATAAAGGGAAAAAAAGGAAGAGGAAAAAAAGAAAAAATTCCCCAAAAAGTGAAAGATTGTTCCCCCTTTTCCCTTTTCCCCGGAAATGTTAAAGCAACAAAATTGGTTTCAAATTTGAAAATTTTTTGAATTTTTAAAAAATTGAAAAATTAAACCTTTTTTTTTTGAAGCATTAAAGGATGCCTTTAAAGTTGGGGTTTATAAAGGGGGTTTTTCTCAAAAGAAGGGGGTTTTTTTAAAGGGTTTAAACCGTGAGGGTTGGGGGAAATTTTTAAATTGGATTTCCCAAAATTTTTTGTTCCCCTTTTGCCAAAAAAAACAAAGGTCAGGGGGGTTTTTAAATTTTCCCTTGCCCCTTAGGAATTTTAATTTTGTTTAAAGTTTTTTTTGTTTTGGTGCAATTAAATTTAAATTTTTCCCTTTTTCCTATTTTTAGGAAATTGGGTTTGGGGGAAAAAGGTGAAGGGAATCTTTTTTCCCTTGCAATTGTGATAGGACCCAAAAAACCCCCAAAAGGGGTTTTTGGGGTTTGCCCTAGTGAAAGTGGGGTAAATTATTTTCCCCCCCGGGTTGACTTTATAGTCTTGGGGGGGAAAGGAGGAAAAGGGTTTCCCCATGACCCTTGGAAGCCCATTTTGCAACAAAAAAACCCTTTTAAATTTGATGTGGAACAAGGTAAAGCTTTTTTAAGAGAAATGGAATAAAACAAGTCAGTTTAAGGGTATGGGGGAAAAAGGAAATTTGATGCGAAACCCTGTAAACTTTTTGATAGGTTGAGGGTTTTTTTCCCTTGTGTTAGGGAAAAGAGAATGAGGGTGGCAGTTGGGGATTTTAGTTTTGGGGGGTTTTTGTTAAAAGGAGTGATTAAGTTGCCCCAAGAAAAAGGGGGGCTGAAAAGTTTTTGAATTAAGACTCGCATTTTGAGGAGTTTGGGGACCATGAGAAAAAATCAAAAGCCGGGTCATTGCAAACCCCCCTTTGCTTGAATTAAAACCTTTGCCTGGTCTTTTTTGGGTAGGGTTTTTTGGAAAAATTGAACTTTCCCAAATAAAATTTTACTTTCCCAATTTAATAATTTTTTTTTTTTGAAGGTATCAAGAGAAAAAATTTTGAATGTTTAAAAAAATAAGGAAGTATGGGTGGCCATTGTGATTTTTGGGTTTACCCCTTAAATTTTTTTGTTACTCGGGGGAAAATTTCTTGAAAGTGGTTTTAACCTAAGTATAACCACAAAAAGACTTAACCCAACCCCCCTTGGAAAGTTTTTAAAAAAGAAGTGTTTTTTTGTTAGTTGAGGTTTTTTTTTAAAATTTTGGGATAGTAATGGGGTTAGCCCTTTGCCAAGTTTTTAAAAAAAAGGGGTTTAGTATGATTGTAGTCCCCCAAAAATGGGGGGCTAATAAATTTAATTCCCCCCGCACGGTAAGGGTTTTTTGGAGAGCCCCGTTTTGGCTTTTTAAAAACCCTGAATGATGCCCCCGAAAGATTTTTCCCCCCTCCCTTTTAAAAGATCGATTTTTGGAAAAAATTGCAGGGATGTTTTATTACTGCTTTTTTTGGGATGGTTATTCTGGTTACAATCAAATCCATTATAGCACCCGTGGGCCCAAGAGAAAACCACCTTTACTTGCCCTTTAATGGCACATTTGCTTTTAGGAGAATGCCCTTTGGTCTTTGTAATGCACCCGCTACATTTCAAAGATGCATGATGTCTATATTTTTCTGACATGATAGAAATTTCATTGAAATATTCATGGATGATTTTTTCTGTTTTTTTGGGAAGTCATTTGAAACATGTCTGACAAATTTTGGATGTGTGCTTAAGAGATGCAAAGGAAATAATCTGCTTCTTAATTGGGAAAATGCCATTTCATTTGGGAAGAGAGGGAATAGTTTTTAGGGCACAAAAGTATCTAAGCAGGGGATTGAGGTTGATAAGGCAAAAGGGGGGAAGTAATGAGAAGTTGCCACCACCCACTTCAGTTAAAAGGAGTTAGGAGCTTCTTTAGGACATGCTGGCTTCTACAGGAGATTTATCAGGGGGCTTCCTTTAAAAACTCTAGACCTCTGTGTAATTTACTTGAAAAAGGGTTCTGCTTTTGTGTTTAATGAAAATTGTTTGCAGGCATTCAATATATTGAAGGAGAAGCTCAGCTCTGCACCAGTGATTGTTGCACCAAATTGGGAGCTTCCATTTGAGCTGATGTGTGATGCATGTGACTATGCCGGGGGGGGGCAGTTTCTAGGGCAAAAAAAGAGGTAAGATCTTTCATGCTATATTTCTATGGGAAGTAGAACCTTGAACGAGGCCCAGAAAAACTATGCCACAACAGAAAAGAGCTATTAGCAGGTGATATTTGCTTTTTTGACAAGTTTAGGTCTTACTGATAGGTTCTAAAGTAATAGTATACACAGATCATGCCCCTCTTAAATATTTATTTGCTAAAGCTGATGCTAAACCAGGTTAATTCGTTGGATTCTATTGCCTGCAAGGAAATTTGACTTAGAAATTAAGGATAAAAAAGGGAAGTGAAAATGTGGTTGCTGATCATTTTTTCACGTTTGGAATATGATTATTTGAACACCCATTTAATGAAAAATTCCCTGATGAGCATTTGCATGCAATAGACATCCAAGAATTACCCTTGGTTTTGCCGACAAGTTAATTACTTGGTTAGCAAAATCATACCATATTGGTTTGTCATTTTCCAACAGAAAAAGAAATTTTTGCATGATGTGAAGTATTATTTTTGGAGATGAGCTGTTTTGTTTAAATCCTGTGTGACCAGGGGAATTAGACGATGTGTGCCTAAAATTGAACAGCTTAGCATAATAGAGCACTGTTCATTCCAAAAAACAGGGACGGGCACTTTGGGGGTAGAAAGAACAGCGGCAAAAATTTTATCTTGCGGATTTTATTGGCCCAGTTTTTTTCATGATTGCAGGAACTTCATTATGACTTGTGCTCAAAAGCCAAAGGACTGGGGAATATTTCAAGAAGACATGAATTACCACAAAATAATAAAAACTTGTAATTGACTTTTTGACGTTTGGGGAATCGACTTTAAAGGGTCCTTTTCCCTCATCTTTTTCAATAAATATATTCTTTTAGCTGCTTGATTATGTTTCGGAAATGGGTAAGGCAGGTTGCTCTACAAACTAATGACAGCAGGGTTGTCATTAAATTTTTGAAAAAGAAAATATTTTCAAGATTTGGGGTACCTAGAGCTATAATAAGTGATGGGGGAGCACATTTTTGTAACAGGCAAATTTTAGAAAATTATTATTAAAATATGGAGTTACTCAAAAATTGCCACCCTTATCATCCACAAAAGTGTGGACAGGTTGAGGTTGGTCCAAACAGGGAAATAAAGCGCTCTTAGAAAAAAACTGGTCAAATGCATCCCGAAAGGATTGGTCTTTTAAAACTTGATGATGCATTGTGGGCTTATAGAACAGCTTTTAAAAACACCTATTGGAATGTCCCCCTACAAGATTGTTTATGGTAAACATGTCACCTTCCTGTAGAGCTTGAGCACAAGGCATATTGGGCCATTTAAAAAACCTTAACTTTGAGTTGCAAGATGCAGGTGAAAAGCGGTTGTCCCAATTGAATCAAATGCCGAGATGAGAGAGGAGCATATGAAAATGCGAGAATTTACAAGGAGAGAGCAAAAGCGATGGCATGATAGAACATCCTACAACGAGAGTTTTTGCCTGGTCAAAGAGTTTTATTGTACAACTCTCGATTAAAGCTGTTCCCAGGTAAGTTGAAATCACGATGGTCTGGACCATTTGAAATTGTTAATGTGTTTTCCTTATGGTGCAGTTGAGTTGAAGGCAGAAGACAACCGTACTTTTAAAGTAAACGGTTATCTTCTCAAACATTACTTGAAGGGGAATATGTTGATAGAAATGCCACAACTGTGGATTTAGGGAGATTCAAGAACTTAAACTGGAAAAGTCGAGCTAGTGACTTTAAATAAGCGCTTTCATGGAAGGCAGCCCATGCTCAATATTTATACACTAGTGTTTTAATTTCGTTACCAAAAAAAAAAAAAAACCCAATTCAAGGCGGATTAGAGCCGCCGGTTGCCCTTCAAGACACTCCAAGGATGACAACATTTTGGGAGGAATTTTCTTCCTGATGAACAATTTTTTCACCAGGGAAAATACCAGTATTTCAATTTCTGCATTGACATTCTTTTCCTTAATTTTGTGACATATTAGGAACAATGAGGGACATTGTCCAATTTAAGTATGGGAAGGGATTATAAATGTTAAGTGTAATGATTGCACACATCAGGGGCTTACAAATCCATGCTTTATTTATGTCCTTAAAATGTTTATCGTCAATGAAATCCTGAAATTGACTTAGATTTGGTGCCCTACTCGCCAACTGTTTGTGACTGTTTACATAGTTAAAAAATTTTAAAAAAATAAAATCTCTAGAGAACGGGGTTTACCCTATGTTTAGCCCTTTGAACTTGAGATTGAGTCCTTAAGTTGAAAAAACAAGCAAGTTTACTTCAAGGAAAAATGGTTGGGGATAAAATTTCTCTTGAAATTTCTTTGAGAAATACCTTAACACCTAGTGAAAGAGGGAAAGGAAATATTTTACTTAGTGATCCCTTAATAATAATAATAAAAAAAAAGAGCCCTTTCTCCAATAAATTAGGAAAGTGAGTTAAGAGTATCAATCTTAAAAAGTTAGTGTAGGAAGAGTTCGTAGGGGTCCCTTTAAAACCCTGGTCACTTAGGGGGGATTTAAGCCTAAGATTGTGCCGCTTCAATGAACTCACAATAACGAGAAGGGCGGAAAAGGGAAAAATTTAGTACCTTAATGAAAACCAGGTTGACATGGGCGAGCTTTGGTTCCTCGGAAGAGTGAAGTCTCACTCCGCTGTCAATTAAGGCAAAAAAAAAAAAAAAAGGGAGGGAAATTCTAGGGAAAAATGGATACCATATGCTTTTCACTCCTTGTTATCTTGTTTAGAAGAAGTAAAATTGAGGGAGATGTTACTTGCTAATAACCAATGAAGTTTAATGAATGTTTTTCCTTTTTGGACTAAGTATTGTTTTCTATTGTTAAAAACTGGGATTAAAAATCTGTTTATTTTAAATTTAAATACTAAATTTCAACTAGATATACTAGTTACAAATTTCAGCAATGGTCAGAACAATGGGCAAACCAGAAGTTCAATGATGGATTTCTCTTGTTTAAATCAATTATTTTGCTTGAGGACAAGCAAAAGTTTCATAGTGTAGGGATGTTGATAAAAATCACATTATACTTATATTTTTTCTTTTTGGGACTTATATTAAATTTATTTCAATTATTATAAGAAAATATTAAAGAAATGATACTTAATGGTGTTTATTGTGAAAATAAGGTTTTGAGGACCAAAAGTTAATTACAAGTTAATTGGAGGAGTTTTTCACAAAATTGAAGAAGTGAGCGGAGGGGTTGCACTGGAAGGGCCGCCCGGGCCCTTGGGCCGGCCTTGAACCGACCTTAAAAAGCATTTTAAAACCGCCGGCCTTTAAAGCCGGCCTTCATTCAAGGACGCCGGCCTTGAACCGGGGCCCTTGAGCCGGCCTTCATTACTCCCCGGATAATCCATTGCGAAAATCTCTCCAAAAAACGTATCTTAATTAATTTGCTGACTCAAATCCTCATCAGATCAACCCCTTTTCCCCCTCCTCTTTTGGATCTATTAAATAGGCCCTTTGTTGAACCTTGGAAGCATCCCCTTTTGTTTTAGAATCCTTTTACTTAGCATCTTTTGTTTAGCATCCTTTGTTTTTCTTCTTTGTTTTAGCATCATTTGTATTTCTTTTGAATCATTAGAATTCCCTTAGGAAAATTTAGATTTTTCCCAAAAGTTTAGTTGAAGAAAGGGAATGTCATTTTTGCTGAAGTTTGCTTTCAATTGAAGAAATTTAAGGAGTCATTTTGAAGATTGAAGTCTACAAACTCTTAAAGATTATAACAATTGTTTCATTTACTTTATTTTCTTTTATGCCATTTATTAGTTTATTCTTGTTGTTCAATATGAATTCCTTTACACCTCTTTATTTCAATTGTTTTATGCAAAAATCATACTATAATGTTTCTAAATCATCTTATGGGAAATTGGATGAAACTCTAGAATGTTAAAAGGATAATTGTAGCCATGTTATATGTTTAGGAATTATTTGGGGGTTATTCTTTATTGCAATTCCTTTTTATTTCATTATAATTGGTCTTGATTATAATGTTAGAAATCCTTTTGATACGGGAGTTGATTAGGATTTGTTAGGAATTCTTAATTAGATTGATTATCAATACGGGAGTTGCGATAATTGGTTTAATTAGAGTTTATGGAGGGCGCAATGCAAATGTTTCTTGTTAATTAATCACTAAGGGATTAGGGTTAATTGATTTTGGGCATTAGTTGTTTGTAGCATCGGGAGGTGTAATGAACATTTAAATTTTGGGTTCCTTGGTTAATTGGAGATGCGGAAGCCGACTAATTGATTTAAGGTTAACATCCCTAAAAAAAAGGGATTTCTTAACTCCTTGGAATAACCTTATAACACTAGTTGATATAACTGGTAGAAGTTTGATTAACGAATCTAGGGTGAATTCTAATTTCCCTTGGTTCATAATTGATATATTCTTCATAAAATTTGCTTGTTGCTTTAAGTTAAATTTTTAGATTAGACATTTCAAAACCCTTTTAATCACCTAGATATTGATAAGAATTTCCATAAATCTAGTACTCTATTTAGTTCCTCGAGGGATCGGGGAAAAACCTTACTTTTCCACCAATCTATTACTGATACGACCATGCACTTGCTTTCAATTTTTCGCTCCCATTTTATATAACGTTCTGAGCGTATCACCTTTTGTGGATTGTTGGCGTTTTCTCGGGATGTTTGGATGAACACGGAGACATGTTTCCTCTAGATTGGACTTCTTTTCTGGGAGACGTGGGGGAGGTGGTTTTGGGAAAACTCGATGAAGTGCTTGCCCGAGGGTTTTTTGATTACTCCATAAAAAATTGGGGGGGGATTGCCCAACTGGATTATAGGTTTACTGTAATGGTTGTTCTAAGCCTTGTAGGGTTCCCTACAAAAATCAATTCTCTGTAGCCCCTTGGGGCATGAAATAGGGGTGAATTGGTTGTGTAAGGGGTGGTGCAGATATGCCATCCATCGCCTTTTTCTTTTTTGGGAGCATCGCCCTTTCCCGCAATGGGGGTCATAAAATTTCACTTCTGAACACCTGCCACTTGGGTTTACTCTGGTGTTTCTCCATTGAGGGTTTTTCTTAGCCTGTTCTAAACAATTATAAAGTTCTTCGGGAAGTCTTCCCAAAGGTGCCACAACAGCATCGATGGTTTGTCGCGTGGGATATCAAGCCCTTATAGAAATTTGAGGCTTGAAAACCATTTTGGCATTTGGTGGGTGGGCCCCCCTAAGAAAGTTTTAAATCGAAACCCAAATTTTCTGGGGGGGTCATTTTCCAATGAAGGAACGATTTTGTATTTTTCCTCAACCTGGAGTTTTAGAAGGGGGGGAAAGTATGCCCAAAAATGTTTCCGCCAGTGGGTCCAAGTCGTGTAGAGTTCTGGTCCAAAGAACTTGAACCACCCCCCGGGTTTTTCCTCTCAAAGTAAAAGGAAAAACAGGCAATTTTTGTGTCTCGGACACCCGTTCCTTTTAAACGGTAACACAGATTTTAAAAAACATCTAATATGGCGGGGGCCCCGTCGGGTAATCCATCAAATTGGCTTGATTGTGGATCAATTATTGTAGAGGCCTTACTTTAAAGTTGTTGGCCTTATTGGAGGGCACCCCACTTCATGTTGGGCCCCAAAAAGTAGGCCCCTACGCTAAACCCCATTGTCCCAAAGTTCATCCGCCATTACTTCAATAGAGATTCGCTGTGTTACGTTGTTTGTTTTTTATCTACGAAATTTCACTTGCTCAGCAGCAATTCCTCTTCCTCACAGCAGGTTCAGCCTCTTTAATTTCTTCAAAATGTCCGATAACCCTCTGGGTCGTTTCCAAGGGTTTGAAGAAGGGAACCCCTTATCTAAAACTGCAAAGAAAACCAAAATTTAATTAGTTCCCTTATAAAAAAAGAAAAACCCAGGTAACAAATGAAAGAGAAGAAATGGAGATTGGGTCAGCGTTTATGTTCAAATATCGCCGACCCCCCGGCAGCGGCCCCAAAAAATTTATTGAATATATCGCAATCATAAAAATTTAAAACCCTTTTTACTCCGACCCCTTCTTGCGATCAATTAGGAAAGTGCACCTTTTGTTACATAGTAGGGGGTTGAGTTAAAAGGGGTTTTTTCCCCTCAAGGTTTAGCAAGTACAAATAAACCTCAAATTACTATCTAACCGCCAATTTCGAGGTAAAAATGGATTTAACCAAAATTCAAAAATTAAAAACAAAATTTATCTAATAAAAATAAATCTGAATAAAAAAACAAAAAGTTAAATTATAAAAAATTCAATGTTCAACGCGTACCCACTCTTATTACTTTCAATTACTTGCAACTTTAAATTTTTTTTTGAAAAAATTTATTAATACTGATTATCTTGATCCGCGGGGATTAACATAAGAAATGTTTTTTCCAAAAATAAATAACCCCAAATTTTAAAAACCGTTTAAACAAAGATCCTCTTTTATTAAAACAAAATCAGAATTGCATGAACTTTTTACCCACACCTTAAATTTAAAATTTAAATCATTATATTCAATCTAAACGGAAAACTTTTTTTTCCTATCCCAGATTGCATACAACCCCTTTAAATCCGAGTATAAACTTTTCAAACAAAGTTTTTCCAATCAACTTATCCGAAATAAATGTAATCTAATGCTGGCCAAACATCAAATCAACAATAATAATAAAACTGGATGAATTAGGATGCTCAATCGTCATTAATTTTAATTTTCTCAATGTTACATGTATCCTTTTTTGTGATTGGGAAAGATAAAATTTATTTACAATGGTTCTAAAATAATAAAAACAAATAATCAAATCCATGGGGGAAACCCTTCTAGAATTAAAGCTAAAAATTCCTTGGCTGCTATTTTTCCCCCCAAAATTTCCCGTACGTGTTTTCTCCCTCCTAAAAAACTTCTTTCTCTCCTTCTAAGGACTTTTTTATTGGGGTAGCTTCCTCCTGGCTGTAGAAGTATCCTTAAAAAGGGGGACGAAAGTTTTTTAAAACGATTTTTGAAGATTTCCTTTCCTTCAGGGGGAACTGGTAAACTACAGGGGGATGTTATAAACCGTGTATCTTTCTGATCAGTAAACTCTGGGCGTGTATATCCCCCAGGGGCCGTTTTAAAAAAAACCGTGTAGGGCCTCTTCCTTTTTTTTGTTCTTTGTATAGGGGTTATTACAGGGGGTGTGTAACTAACGTTTGTCCCCTAAATGTGTTCCTATGCCCGGTTGGTTACGGGGGTGTGTATTCCAACTTGTTTTACTGTTCCTATAAAAACCCCCACGCTGTACCGGTCGTATCCGAAGTTTACCCTAACCATGTAGTCTCCTGTCCCTTTTACACGGCCGTTTGTAAAAAGTGTAATTCCTTTTTTTCAAAGCATTCCCCTTTTTTCTTGCTTTTATTTTCCCAATTTTTCTTGAATTTAAATACTTTTCATCAAATTTTTTTTTCCCCACCTGAACATGAAATATAAACAATTTAAGCATCATAATCTTAATTTTCCCGCCCCAAATTTTCTCAAAAATTGACTTAACATCTCCAAATTTTAAGATTAAAATAGATTTTCATTTTATGGATTAGGGTGTTTGTTAAAATTTATGATTGTGGTATTTAAAATTTCATCTTTGGATATTTTTGGATTTATTTCTTCTTTAGGGGGTTTATGTGAAAAGTGCCCCTTTTGGGATCCGTTTTGCCTTGATTGGATATTTTTTTTTAAGTCTTTTGATTGTGCTTTCAAGTGTGTTTAAGCACATACTTTTCCTATTGGTTGTGTTATTGTGTAGGACTTTAAAGATGTCTTCCCTGAGGATTCGAAAGGGTTTACCCCCTATTTTATGGTATTGGCATAGTTGACCTTGCCCCGGCTCGATTCCAAAAAAAAACCAGCTTTTAGGGGGCATTCCCAAGGGGGACAAAGGAAAAATCCAAGGAAAGGCGATGAATTAATGGAAAAGGGGGACGTGAGAGAAAACTGAGTCCTGTGCGTGCCTGTGATTTTGGTGCCTAAGAAGATGGGTCATGGAGATTTGTGTGGGGCTGCCGCCCATCAAAAAAATCGGTAAAGTATCTCATCCCATTCCTCGGTTTGATGCAGGGTTTGATGAGTTTTAAAGGGTTAATGTCTTTTCCAAAATTGATTGAAAAGGGATATCACCAAATTAGAATAAAAAAGGGGTGAATGGGAAAACCGCATTCAAACGAAAAATAGATTGTATGAATATTTTGTAAGCCCTTTTGGTTTTTAAAAAATAAAGCACCTAGTACTTTTATGGACTTATGAACCCCGTTTTGAGGCTTTTATTGGGGAAAATTTTGGTTGTCTATTTTGAAGATATCCCCTTTTTACAGCAAGAGTTTTTGGAAGACATATATCTCACTTGAGGGGATGTTTTTGAAATGCTTCGAAAAGGGCAATTTATGCTAACCTCAAGAAGTGCACTTTTTGCATAGAAAACTTGGTTTTTTTGGTTTTGTTGTTAGTGCATAGGGAAAAAGGTTGAGGAAGAAAAATTCGTGCTCCAAGAATGGGGGTTGTCCAACTAAAATAAGTAATGTGGGGAGTTTCCCTGGGGCTAGCGGCTTTTACAAAAAGGGTTTTTTTTTAGGATTTCGCACCATTGCGCCCACTTACTGAGGTAAAAAAAGAAGAACGGGGGTTCAGAGGGGGGAGCAAAAGGAAGGCCTTTCAACGCTTAAAAATAAGCTGACTCTGGCGCCATTTCTTGTTTACTAATTTTTTTCAAAAAAGTTTGAAATTTAGGTGATGCTTCAGGGTTAGGTATTGGAGTTGCTCATGCAGGAAAGAAGACCCAAATTTAAATTTTTTAGCGAAAAGGGTAAGTTTGGGGGAAATTTTAACTACCCTCTTTGCAAAGGAGTTATATGCACTAGTTCGAGCACTAGAGACTTGGCAACACTATCTTGGCTAAAAGAGTTCGTGATCCACGCTGATCATGAATCCTTGAAGTACTTGAAGGGGCAACATAAGCTAAACAAAAGGCATGCTCGTTGGGTGGAGTTCATCAAAACATTTCCATATGCCATCCACTATAAGCAAGGTAAAGAGAATGTCGTTGCTGATGCACTTTCTAGAAGGTATGCTCTTATCTCTACTCTAGTTCTAGACTGCTTGGTTTTGAGCACATTAAGGAATTGTGAATGTCGTTGCTGCTGATCGAGATTTTTGTGAAGAGTATGTGCATTGTGATAAGAGTGGTCATAGTAAATTTTTAAACATGAAGGATTCTTTTTTAGGGAGAGTAAACTATGCATTCTAAATTGTTCTTTAAGAGAATTATTAGTGAGGGAGTCTCATGGAGGAGGTTAATGGGACATTTTGGAGTAGCTAAAACCTTAGGGGTATTGTAGGAACACTTCTATTGGCCTCACATGAAACGAGATGTTGAGAGGATTTGTGAGCGATGTGTTACGTGTAAGCAAGCAAAATCTAAAGTCCAACCTCAAGGGCTTTATACCCCACTTCCCATTCCTCATGAGCCTTGGGTAGATATTTCCATAGATTTTGTGTTAGGATTACCCAGGTCTAGACATGGTCGAGATTCTATTTTTGTAGTTGTGGATAGACTCTCTAAGATGACACATTTCATTCCTTGTCACGAAATAGATGATGCTTGCAATATTGCCAATTTGTTCTTTAGGGAAGTTGTGAGATTACATGGTATGCCTAGAAACAATCGTTTCAGATAGAGATGCTAAGTTCTTGAGCTACTTCTGGAAGACCTTGTAGGCTAAGTTAGGAACTAAGTCATTGTTCTCTACTACTTGTCATCCATAGACTGATGGTCAAATTGAGGTAGTAAATCAAACCTTATCTACTTTGTTGAGGGTTATCATTAAAAAGAACATTAAAAGTTGGGAGGATTGTTTGCCGCATGTTGATTTTGCCTATAATCGTACAATGCATTCTGCTACCAAGTTTACTCCTTTTGAAATTGTATATGGTTTTAATCCACTAACTCCTTTGGATTTATCACCTTTGCCTATTTCTGAGTATGTTAATCTAAATGGCAAGAAGAAAGAAGATTTGTTAAACAGATCCATGAGAAGCAAGGCTAAACATTGAGTGAAGAACAGAGCAGTACATGAAACAAGCCAACAAGGGTCGTCGACAAGCTGTCTTTGAACCTGGAGACTGGGTTTTGGGTTCACATGCGCAAAGAGCGGTTTTCCTATGCAGCATCGATCTAAACTACTTCCTAGAGGCAATAGACCATTTCAAATTCTTGAGCACATCAATGATAATGCATATAAGATAGATTTGCCAGGTGAGTATCAAGTAAGTGATACGTTTAATGTTACTAATCTGAGTCCTTTTTGATGTAGGTGATGATTTGAGGACAAATCCTTTTCAGAGGAGGGGAATGATGAGATCCATGATGGGAGCTAAGCGGAAGATGGAATGTGGATCCTCTTGAAGTGCCTCCTGGACCGATCACAAGAAATCGAGCAAAACGATTCAAGGAAGCACTTAAACGGGTTGATAAAAGATGTCACGAAGCCGGAAAGGATTGGAGCAATCATGAAGTTGGAAAGGATTGGAACAACCATGGGAATGCCCTTGCTCTTGTACAAGTCATAACGGATACGGGTTGAGGAGGGCGTATCTTTACAAGGCACGGCCGTGTAGGAGTCTGGAGGTTACATAGAATCATACACGGTCGTATACACGGCTTAAAGGCACGGCTGTGTATGGTGTCAAGATATCCACAGAAAGATACACGTCTAAAAGTACACGGCCGTGTATATATCCAACGCCGGCTCAAGGCCGCCGGCCTTCATTCCAACACTGCCGGCCTTCATGTCTCTGTTTCGTTATTTTTACGCAACTTATTGAAGTTATGTCATTTTGGGGCTTTATTGTTACGAATTGTAAACCTTAATATAAAGCTCCTAGGGTTTAGAACATTTAGAATATATGAACATACAACATTGAAGTTTGAAAAAAACATTTTTGGAGAGAATTCCTTTTTGGGTTTTCTTTAAAAGAACTAACTAGAACTTATCGGATTTTTATTCCGTGGGTTCATCCCGACTTATCAATTAGTCTTTCATCCCCGATTGTGGCGTCTTCATATTATACCAAGGTTCTTGTCTCACTTATAGGAAAACGGGTCGCGGTTTCCACTTGAGTGTTTTTTAGCATCTTAGGTAACAAATTCCGAACGTATTAGTATTGGGTTTCGTCACACGTTGGCGTAATTCGTATCAGTTTTGGTATCAAGAGGCAAAAACCGATTTTGTATCAGTATGAAGTTTGACATAAGGGTTCAGGGCTGAAAAACTTAAACCTGGACCTCAAATGAGGAACCCTAAACCTCATAACTCAAAATCCAAACTCTAAACCCCAAAACTAAAATTTTAAAACCCTAGAGCACAAGCTATGAAATTTGAACCCTGAACCCTAACCACGAAAAATGTACCTCGAACTTTAAATGCTCAAACCCTGATTATCGAACCTTATACCTTGAAACTCGAGCCCCACACTTAGAACCCTAAAACCTGACACTAGAATCCTATACCCTAAACTTAAAACCAAAAATTTCAAACCCTAAACCACAAACCAATGATAAATTAAGCCTTGAACCTCAAAACCTTAAATAGTATACTAAGAACTTTAAATGTTAAACCTTAATTATAGTACCTTAAACCTTGAAACCGAAGGGGTCAATCCTCGATACTAGAATCCCATACCCCCAAACCAAATTCATAATCTAAAACTCCAAAACCTTGAACCTCAAAAACCCAAAAAAACCTAAACTCAAACTAGAAGTAAAACATTAAGCCTCAACATTGAACCACATGAATACTAAAAACTAAACCAAAAAAACCCTTTAAACAAAACCTCAAGCCTCAAAAATCGAAAATTGAAATCAGAAAGCTAAACTCTAACTTTAAAACCTGAAGTTTAAACCCCATACCCAAAATCCTAAACCTTAAACCCTTAAAAACTGAACATTGAATCTAGAGCACCAAAACTTGAACCTAAACTCTAAACCCTAAGCCACGAACTTAAAATTTAGAACGCGAACCTTGGCCCTGAACCTTGAACCTAAAATCTTAAATATAAAACCCAAACCTTAAATCTTAAACCCTAAAATCTAAATCCTAAAACCTAAAACCCCAACACAACCAAAACTCTAAACCTTAGACAACAAGCCTCAAACACTAAACCTTGAACACAAAGCCCTAAATTTTCAAACATAAAAACTAAAACTTAAAAACCTTGAACCTCAAACCGTGAACTTCAAACATTGAAAAACCTGAAACCACTAATCTTTGATCCCTAAATGCTAAACCCCGAACATAATCCCTAAACATGAAACCTTGACTCTCTAATCCTGAACCCCAAACACCCAAAAATTGAACCCCTATACTATTTGACCCCAATCCCTACATTTAAAAACCTTAAACTCTAAAACCCATAAACAAAAACCAAATCTCGAACCAAACCTTAAATAATAAACCTTAAACCCTAATCCCTAACCCTAATCCAAAACACTAAACCACTAACTTTGTACCCCTCAAAGCCAAAACCTTAAACCATGAACACCAAAACCCAAAAACCAAACTTTGAACCCTAACCTAAAACCCCAATGCCATGAAAGAGGAAACCTAAAGGCCTAAACCTCGAACCCTAACCCAGCCTACAAACACCTAATATAGAACATTAAACTTGAATCTCTAAACCCAAACTTTGAACCCAAACCTTAAACCCCTAACATAGGTGCATACAACCTAAATCCTTAACCCAAGCTTAAACCCTAAACCTCAATTCTTAAGGTTTAACCTAGAATGATAAATTTGGAAACCCTAAACCTTGAAACTCAAAACTTAAAAACCCCCACCTTTAAGCCCTAAAGTGCTCACACCCCAAAACCCTAAATCCAAAAAACCCCAAACCCTAAACCTCAAAACCCAAAACCCAAACCTAAACTTTAAAACCCTAAACCTAAAAACCCTTTAAAATTTTTTTCTTTAAACCCCCGCCCCAAACGTGAATCATTGATCCCAAAACCTCATTAACCCAAACCTAAAATTAAAACCCTAAACTCTATCCTTAAACCCGAACATAAAACCCTAAAACTTGATCCCCCAACTAAATTTGCAAACCCCAAAAACCCAAAATTTGAGCACCAAACCCATAGCCCGAACCTTACCCTAAACCCAATACCTTGAAATATAAACTCAAACCTTAAACTTCAAACCTTAAAAATAAAAAACTACACTTGAGCCAAAACCCTTGCTCCCCCCAAAGATGTACTTAGAACACTTTAAAGTTAGCACTTAACCATTAAGGGATTAAGGTTGGGAATTTGAGATTTGATTTTTGAGGCTTAAGCTTTAAGGTTTTAGGGTTTTTTGTTTTTTTGGGTTTGAAGTATACAGCTCAAGTATCGAGTTTTAGGTTGGGATTCCTATTCTAGGTTTGAGGTTTGTGTTTAAGGTTTAATTTTTTAGGGGCTTATAGCTTGAGGTTCAAGGTTCTAAGGTCCATGATTTGGGGATCAAGGTTTAAAGTTTGAGGTACAAGATTCAATGTTGGAGGTTCAAGTCTGAGGTTTGGGTTTCAAGTTTAAGATTCTTGGTTTAAGGTTTGTGGTTTAGGGTTTAGGTTTTAGGTTCATATTTGGCCTAGGTTTTAAGTTTCCAAATTTAATAATAAAGATTTAAGGGGGCAAGCTTTTTAAAGGTATTAGGGTTCATGGTTCGAGGTTTCAAGTTTTAGGTTTACGTTTCATGGTTCTATGTTTGGGGTTAAGCTTCAAAGTAAAGGGTACTCAGTGTAGGGCTTTGAGTTTAACTTTTAGGTTCCTAGGTTCAGTGTTTTAGGCACAAGTTTGAGGTTGGGGTTTGAGTTTAAGTTTTTGGTTTTTGGTTCCCACATTTAGGATACCAAGGTTAGGGGTTGGGTAAAGCTTTGGTTAAGGTTTTGGGTTTTTAATTTGGGGTCCTGCTATGTTTAAGTTTCTTATTTCTTTTGGGCTTTAGTTTTTATGTTTAAGATTTTAAGTTCAAGGTTCATCATTTAGGGCATTAGGTTTATGGTTTAAGGTTTTGGGTTTAAATTTTCAAGAGTGGGGTTCAAGGATCTATGTTTGGGGTTTAGGTTTTAAGGTTTAAGTTCCTTGTTCAGTTCAGCTTTAGGTTTTGTGTTTTAAGGTTTCAAGTTCAGGGCTCCAAGTTTAAAGTTTAAAGTTTTGCTTTTTTGCTTGGGTTTTGGATTTCATTTCAAGACTTAAGGTTTCAAGCTTTAGAACATGAGTTTTTGGGGTTTGGGGTTTTATGTTATAGGTTCTAGGTTTAGGGTCTAAGGGTTTTAGAATCTAAGTTTAGGTTTTGGGTTTTTGGGGTTCAGCATTTTAAGGCTCAACATTTGAATTTCCCGGGTTTTAAATTTTAAGGTTTAGCATTCGATTTTTAAGTTTCAATCTCCTAACATTTATGTTTAAGTTTCCCAGTTCAATGTTTAAGGTACAAGGTTTTAAAGGTTTAGGTTTCAGGCTTGGGGGTTTTAAGGGCGAGGTTCAAGGTTCATTATTTTAGATTTTAGGGTTTTTTTGGGTTTTTTGGGTTTGGTGTGCAAAGGGGTTTAAGCCTTATTTAAATAACTATGTTAAGTTCGAGGTTTAAGGTTTGGGGGGCCATTGTTTATCATTCAAAGCTTTTAAAATAAGAGGGTTTAATGTCTTGGGTTTAATTTGGGGTTTAAGGTTTGGTTTAGGATTTAAAATTATTTGGTTTAGGTTTAAAGTCCTTCAATCCAAATTCAAGTTCGAGGTTATGGTTTTGGGTTCGAGGTTTAGTTAAGCTTTAGGTTTGGGGTTCAAGTGTTAATGTCATATGTTCAAATTTAGGTTGGGTTTTGGGGTTTAAGTTCAAGTTTGAGTTTTCCCAAATTAAGTGTTCAAGGCTTTATATTTCAAGTGTCGAGGCTTTGGTTTAACTTTAAAGGGGTTTAAGGTTTTGGATTTTGGCATTTAAATTTGGCTTCAAGTTTCTTTAAATTTATGTTTAAGTTTCCAAGTTCGATGTTCAGATTTTTTTTTTTTTTTTTTTTTTTTTTTTTTTTTTTTTTTTTTTTTTTTTTTTTTTTTTTTTTTTTTTTTTTTTTTTTTTTTTTTTAAAAAAAAAAAAAAAAAAAAAAAAAAAAAAAAAAAAAAAAAAAAAAAAAAAAGTTCGAGGTTTAGGATTTGGGTTCGATTTTTGGGGTTTGGGTTACTTTAGGTTTGGGTTCAAAAATGGGTTCGGGGTTTTTGGTTTTATGTTTCAATTTCAGGGAAACAAATTTCCAAGTTTTAGGTTTAAAGGTTTAATGTTAGGGTTTTGGGTTTTTAATTTCTAAGGGCTCTATTTATATTTTTGGTTTTTTATTTAAAAGACGAAGTTTTAAAATTAGGTTCACAGTTCGGATTTGAGTTTTGGGGTTTTGGCTTAAGTTCAAGTTTTATTAGCTTTTTTGTCCCCAAAGTTTAGGGTTTGGGATTCAAAGTTTTTGGGGTCAGGTTTTGGGTTTGGGTTTAGGTTCAAGGTTCTGCTATAGGGTTTAAAGGATTAAGTTTTAAGGCTTATAGATAACCTTAAACACAGTAATAAACCCCCAAAATCTCAAACCTAATCCCAAAACCCCAAAAACAGGGAAAAACCTTTAAACCCTTTAAAAATTTTTCCCCTTTTAAACTTAGAGCCTCAAAAAAATTATGCTTAATTTGAATCTAAACCTAAAACCTTAAAAGTTAAGCCCAAAAATCAAGCCTTAAAACCCAATCCTCAAAAACTAGAACCTTAACCCTTTAAAATTTCTTAAACATTAATCCCAAAACCTAAAACCCCAAAATTTGAACCTAAAAGCTCTAAACCAAATTACCAAACCCCAAAACCCGAACATAAATCGAAAAAACCCCAAAGTCAAAACCTAAGGCTTGATCCCTGAACTCAAAAACTTTAAACCCTCGAACCTTAAACCCAAATCCCAAAAATTTTAAAACCAAAATTTGGGAAAAACCAAACCCCTAAAATGGAAACCAAAAACTTGAAAGCTAAACCAAAACCATAAAAAGCTTCAACCCAAAACCCGAAAACATAGAACCCTAAATCTTGAACCTTGAAGCTAAAAACCTAATCCCAAACCAAAGCCCAAAACCCCAAAACCCCTAAATCTTAAAGTTTTAAACCCGTAATCGGAACCCCAAACCTAAACCAAAACTTGACCCTAAAAGAACAAAACACAAACCTAAAAATCTTTAAACTTAAAACTTTAACACTCAGCCCCAAATAATGAAGTTAGGACCCCTTAAACCCATAACCTTATAAACCGAATAAAAAACCCTTGAGCCTAAAACCCCAAAACCCCAAAAACCCTAAAATAAAAACATTAAACCCTTTAAAATTTAAAAACCTCATTTTTAAACACCGAAACTGCCCTTTTTAAATTTTTGAACCAAAAACCCCCCAAAACCCAAATTAAATTTAAACTACAACCTTGAACTGCAAACCCTTTTAAACCCTAAGCATTAAACTTTAAAACCTAAAACCACGAAACTTTAAAACCCTTAACAAAAAACCAAAAATTTCTTGAGCCTAAACCCAAACCACGAACCCCAAAACCCTTTTAAACCCTAAACATAAAAACCCCAAAAACCAAAAAAAATAGTAAAACCCTAAAAAAAAACCCCCAAACCAAAACCTTTGGAATAGTAAACCTTAAGCCTGGGAGCCCTAAATCCAAAACTCAAAACCTTAAACCTTGAACCCAACATAAAACCCTAAATCCTAATCCTTAGATCCCTTAAAAATATCGAACTTTGAAACCTTAAAACTTTAAACCCTAAAATCTAATAAATCGAAACATGAACTAAACCCTAAAACCTTGAAAAATTAACTTAAAACCTATGAGCCAAGATACAAAACCCAAACTAAAACCTTTAAAAACCCTACCTTAAACCTCAAACCAAAAATTAAACTCTAAACCCGAACCATGAAGACCAAAAAGAGAAAACCCCAAAAAAAAAAAATATTGAAACATGAAACCCCCAAACTTGAAAACTAAAAACCCGAAACCCTATTACCTAAAACTCAAAAAACCCCAAAAACCCAGAACCCCACATAAGACCCATTTAAAACCCCTTTAAAATGGAAAAATTTAAAACCAAAAACCCCAAACCCCCCCCGACCCCCTAATCGAAAACCCTTTTTAAACCCCGAACCCAAACCTAAACCCTAAACCTTGGGGCCCCAAATCGTAAGGTCAAAACCCCATGTTAACCCCCCTGAAACTCAAACCCTAAAACTCAAACCTTGAACCTTAAACCCGAAATCCATAAACCCATTTCAAACCCCAAAAAATAAAAAATTAAAATCGAAAACCATTAAAACCCTTTAAAAACCCCAAACCCCAAATTGCAAAATCGTTTTGCCCAAATTTCCAAAATTTGGGGCCCAAACCCCAAAAACCCTTTAAACCCTTTAAAAACCCCTTTCACCTTAAACCTCAAACCCTAGATCCCTTTTTACCTTAAAAATTAAACCCCGAAAACCCAAAAACCCAAAAAACCCAGAATATGGGAAAAATAAAAAACCCAAAACCCCTTTAAAACCCCAAACTCAAACCTTTAAAACCCTTTATCCTAAAAACCCTTAAAAACCAAAAAAACCCTAATCCTCAAAACTCGTCGTGAATCCAAAAAACCCAGACCCTTAAATCCACTTACCTCAAAATTGAAACCCTTTTAAAACCCCAAAAACCCCGAATAAAATATCGAACATTGAAAACTAAATCTAAACATTAAACTCTAGACCCTAAACCCCAAAACCCCTTTCTCAAAACCTAACCCCAAACCTTTAACAAGAAACATAAACCCCAAAAAACCCCCAAAAAGTGAATTTTGTTTAACCTTAACACCCTAAACCTTAAAACCCGAACCCCGAACCCCAAACTCGACCCATAAACCCCTAACATGTAATAGCAAACCCAGGATCTCATACCTAAACCTTGAATCAAAACCCCAAACCCCAAATTCCCGAAAACTAAAACCAACTTCAAAACCTAAAAATCAAAACCCCAAACCCCAAACATTTTAAAACCCGAAACCTCAAGCCCTAAGCCCCCAACCCAAAAACCCCAAACCTCAAACCTAAATCCTAACACCAAAACCAAAATGCCTAGCATTTTAAAACCCAAACTCAAAACCTAAAACCTTTTAACCTCAAACCCTTTAAAACCTTTTTTTTCCTCAAACACAGACCCAAAACCTAAAACCATTTAACCTTAAAACCTAAACCTTGAACTGGGAAACCTGGTTGCTAAACACGAACCTAAACCCTAAACCTAAAAATTGACCTTGAACCTTAAACCCCCAAACCCGAACCTAAAATCTTAAACCCCCAAACATAAATCCTTAAACCTTAAACCTTAAAAAAAACCCAACCTAAATGAAATATAAACCCTATTAAATTTGAGCCCCAAAAACCCCAACCTTTAAACTAAAACCCCGACCCTAAGTCCCAAACCCCAAAAACTTTAACTCAAAACCCCTTTAAAAACCCAAGCTTACAAACTTTCACATTCAAAACCCTTTAAAATTATACTACAACCCTAAACC
>JBBMOL010001935.1:0-30590 GCA_037954665.1 Laguncularia racemosa
CCATCTGGCTTGCATGTCTTTACAGAGGCATGCCGGTTTTATTTAGATTTTTTTAGGGGCAACCAATTAAATACAGGATAAATCTTTTTCCTCCCAAAGGGTAATGCCCTACTTCCCGGGAGCTCAACATAAAAATAGAACTCTTTATCATAAGTAGACCAACCCCCTTTTTAGCTTCTAGAGCTTTTCACTTTGAAAAGGCCCGGTCTCTTCTCTTGGAAACACTGCCCCCAATGCCTACCCCCCCTGGCACCAAATTTTTACCCCCAAATAATTTGTCAAAGTTGGTAATGCCAAAAACCAAACCCCACTACTCAATCTCTCCTTTAACACAAAAAAACCCAGACTAAACTTCTTCCCCCCATTAAAATTTTTCCCTTTTTTTCAAGCACTGGGGAATGGGGCAGCGATAGTACTGAAATGCTGTATAAAGGCTTAAAAAACCCCGCCCAACCCCAAAAAGTTCTCAACCCCAGTACCATCTTGGGGTGGCCATTCTCCAATCCCTTTTATTTTTTTCCCTTTTCATTTACTGTTATTCCCTCACCACTCACTATAAAACCCAAGAATAACAACTTCTTTGACAAAATTGCCCTTCTTAAGATTGGAAAAAGCTTATTCTCCTTCAACACAGTTAATACACTTTTTCAAATGAAACTAAAGGCTCATCTTCAGTCTTACTTTATATTAAAATATCATCTTTTTTTTTTACCCACTAAAATTACAAATTAAAAGGCTTAAGTACTTGATTCATTCACGCTTTTGAAGGTTACTAAGTGCATTACAAAGGGCCGAAGGGGGCCAAAAACCAACCATTATTTTAATCCTTTTTCCCTCTTAAAAGTGGTCTTCCATTCACCCCAGGTTTGATTTAAATTGATGGTATCCATTTTCCTAAGATCCACCTTTAAAAAATTCATCGCTTCACTCAGCCTATCCAACATGTCCCCCTGCGAGGAATTGGGAATTTATAACCTAATTGAAATTTTTTTGGGATCGAAACGGCTGTCTACGCCATCCTCCAACTACCATCCTTCTTTGGAGTCAATAGCCCCGGGAAATTTAGATACGGCTCATGCAAACCCTGAAAAATCCTTTGTCCAGTAGCTTTTGGGACCTTCTCCTGCAAAACTTCAGTCTCTTTGGGGCTCATCCTATAATAAAGGGAGATTGGGAAAATACTAACCCCAGGCAAAAAATCAATATGGTGCTGATGTCAGGGCAAGGGAGGCAACCCCTTGGCAAATCTTTGGCACTCCCTTTTTAAAAAACTTTTCTAACCCCCCTTTTACACCTTCGGGAAACCCTCCCACACTCACTTTCCTCTCCAGCATTCTTCAGGGAAAAGTGCGTGATCCCCCGGGGTTTTTTTTAGGTCCTCAACCATCCCCTTCTCTGCCCTAAAATGATTGTCAAAAAGGATTTTTCCTTCAGCCTTTGGTCTTGGGTCATTTATCGGGTCAAAGGCAACAAAATGTGTATTTCACCCCCCTTTACCCAACTTATACTTATTCTTTTTTCCAACATTTTTAGGCATCTACGTCAAATTTACCATGGTCGTTAAAAACAAGTGACAGGCATCCATATGGGACGATGTCACAATGGGATTTCCCGTCCCAATTTTTGGGCCTAAAAGAGAAGGGGCCCCACCCCTTTCCCCTACAAAACAATCCGTCTCCCGCCTTAATCTACCTTATGGTTTTAAGGGGGCTGGATGTTTCTTACTAGTAGCTGGGGTTGTTTACCATCTCTCTCCCAATTATATTCTCCTAACTCCCACTACCAACAATCAGGTCGAAAAAACTCTCCCACCAAATGGTTTTACCCAAATGCGGAAAATGGTTTTCGCTGCCCAACTACCATCCTACTTTGGTTTCCAACATCATCCTTCTAATCACATAGTTCGGCTCCACCCATCATAACCTCTCTAATACTCATCTTCACCATCTGATTCATAGCACACTTCCTCCTCTTCCTCCCTTTCGACAATATTTATGGTTCGTCAAATTTGGACACCGTTGGATCAGTGCCCCGGTTGATTGCACCCATAACACTTCCCCAAAATTAGCTTAGCATATGGGTTATTTGCCTTGGGGTCTCTTTGATTTCCCAAAAGGCTTCTTCCCCTTCCCCCCCCAATTTTTCCTTTTCTTATACCCCCAGCAGGGTTCTCAACTATTTCCTTTAAATTTTTTTCACCAAACCCTCCCCTTGCCACTGCTAAACCCCTATCTATCCAAATTCCTCCTTTCCCCCACCAAGCCTAGTATTTTTCTCTTGAATCATCATCTCGGCTCTAAGGGCCAAAATTTCTTTGCCTTTGTTCACAATTTTTTTTTGCTGTCCCCCCAATTTTATCTCTAAACTTTTGTGCTTCAACCGTCAACAAATCGCAATACTTGTTGCCCTCCCGGGCTCCCTCAGATCCCTTCCCTCTCCGCCCCTTTTCATGAACTTTTGGGCCGATATTTTCATACCCCCTTTCCCTTTTCCCCCGATGACAGCGTTAGTACTCTGGAAGGGGAATTCTACTCATAGGGCTTTGGTGGGAGAAAATTCTTTGAAAACAGGGTTTTTTCATACGGTTTCCCTTGGGCCTTTTAGCTGCTTTCCCTCTCTTGGCCCCCTGGGGTTTGCAAACCCTCCCACCTGCGTTTGGGCCTCCTTTTAGGGCCCACACGCAACCAACCTCACCCCCCTATCCTGAGGATCTCCATATAGTCAAAAAATCATCGACTTTTGGAAACCAATCCAGAAAAATCCTTATGTTAAAGATTACCATTAAATGAAGGGGTATTTACCTTGAGCGGAAATCATCGCCCTCTGGGCCCGATCATATCTCTAGTAGTTTCTTTTATATCCCCACCATACTCCTGATCATTCCCGTTGTCATTCCCAAGGGATCTTCCCAAACCCTCAACACCGCCTCTTTTTGTTGGGTTTCCCTCTCCTTTTTTAAAGGGAAATTTACCCTTTCCTCAAAAAGAAAAATCTCATCTAACCTGGATTCCATCGATTTGTGGCTGCAAGTTGATTGACAGGCTGACACGAGCGACTATTACCCATGGTTGATCTCCACCAACATCCCTGGGTTTCCCTTGTGGCCCAACACCAAGGGGATCGAAACCCCATAATCAGATCTTCCAAACACTGCTCTACTCGCTCAGCCTCCCATCCATGGCTTCAAAAAACTGCCCTTGGAGCCCATTGATCGGGTTCCTTAGGGCTTTTCCCCATCCCGATTAGGCGGAACGCGGAAACGGGCCCTCAGCTCTGTCGTTAGCCGAATCTCGCAGAAATTGCCCTTTCTTGATACCAAACTGACGCAGCTTTGAAAGCCCTAAAAGCGCCCAAAACCAATTCTAGGAAATTTGGGGGCCCCGGTTAAAAAAAGGAAAAAATCTTAATTTATTCTTTGAAAAATTTTCAATTTCGCACAATTGAGGGGACCAAAAAAAATTTTTCTTTCCAAAAAAGTTTGTAATTCGATAGATGATAAAAGATAACCCTAAAAATGACCCAGGAACTATAAATAGTTTTTAGGGAAATGGTTAAAAAAAGGAAATATATATTTTACACATGAGAATATATATATATATATATATATATATGCATGTTCTCGTCATGCGGCTTATACATGGCCGTGTATAAAACCGGGGTATGTTTCTATAGATCTTCCAGACTTAACACACGCTGTGCCTTGGTGCCGTGTATAAAACCGTGTATGTTTCTGTGGATCTTCCGGGACTAAACACACGGCCGTGCCTTGGTGTCGTGTATAAAACCGTGTATATTTATGTTGAGCTTCCAGACTCATTACACGGCCGTGCCTGTAAAAGACACGCCCAATCAACTGGTGTCAGCTACAATGTCCACATCAATTGACTTATTAGATTAAAACAAATAATTATATATAAAAAAATGAATATTATACTGCTAGTTTATTGATAGTCATAAAGTATAAAAAGGATATTTATGTCAAGGTTCTTGTAGCTAGCAACATGGACACTAGAGATGGATCAAATTCAAATCTTCTCTTCAGTTTTAATTACAAAAAAAAATAAAATATTCATAAACATAAACATTACGATAGACAATTTCATTCCTACGTTTGAGTCATGCATGTATTCTATATCATTTTTATTTGATTTAAGTAGTAAAAATAATTTAACTTAGAATTTCTTGAACCTCTTCTCGCATTCGAGACACACCTTGAAGGAATCTTCTATTTTTTAAAACCATCAACCGGAAAGCCGAAAAGCAAAAGGGTCGATTGCAATGCCAAGACAGATTTTCCTTGTGTGTCGTACCTTTTATTCTCTTTTCCCATGTAGCACTAGCAGGTATAGAAGATTATCTTCTTTTGGTTCTCAACGTGTGTAATACAATGAGCCGGCCCCTAGATTTGATAGCACGATAAATACGACAATATATTCGTCAGCTCCTTTTTTTTCTTTTCTTTTTTTTCCCTCTTTTATTAATTTTTATTGTGAGCTGGACTAATTTGCCACTTTTTAGGTGGGAGATGTGTTTATACATACAATTCAATATGAAAGAAATTTGTTCCTCAAGAACTTACGTTTCCATCCGAGATATTATAGAAATTCCTTTCACACCTAAGTCATTTCATTCCAATTGTTCGAATAGGATGAGTAATGGATTACATCATCTGAGGTCATTTTTTCTTATTTTTTGTTTATAATGGAAAGAATAAAATTGGATAATAAATAAAGGAAAATGAAAAAAAAAATATCGTTTACCTTTTTTAATTATGTCAAAAAATCCACCCCTAAAAACTAATTCCAAAACAGCAATACTTGAAATCGTGTTTTGAAGACGGGATTTCATATTGCAAAGAAATTGTGTCTTGAAGACATGATTTTGAATCTACAATTTTTAGTAGCACTTGTTGCATTGTACTTTCAACCCAATTTACAATATATGCTTTATACACATAAATTCAGAACCAATTACAAATTCCTCTACACTCATTCTCCTTAGAAGTGAAACCCAACCTCCATAACTTGTCCAATAGCACAATCAACAAAATTACATAACAAGTTATGAACTCCATATAATCAAATAACAACTCATCAACCCCACAACACATGTCAAAATCTCTCAATGAATTGATAATGAGCTAAAATAAGAAGTTAAGAATACAATTATAGAATAATAAGGAGTTTTCATTTGATGAGGATCCACATGTGTAATTTGTATGCCATCCCAACCTATACGTGGTGAGCCATGTGGGGACTCATGTGCAATGATTTCTTCATCAAACATTATGTAACCACTACCTACACTCTATAAAAATGGCACAAGCTTCGAACTCCCAATAGCACCAAGATCTATTGGAAACTTATAGCACAAATCAATCATCCTCTATGACCAATGTGGCTCACCTAGTGCTTGCAACCAATCTTGCACTTCCTCACCTTCATTAGCTTTCTCACTACCCTCATCAATATTGTCATCAATATGATAACTGAAAGGATCTATATAAGCCAAATCATCCCCACTATCACTTCCCCATCGACTTCTTTAGTTACATGAATATTACTTTGATAAGACAACTGTTACTTGCTTCTTGAATCACAACTATAAGCTAAGATTCTGGACTTGGGTTTCAAATAGTTCACCATAGCAAGTGTCCTGTCTAAAATCATTATCAGATCCAATAGCTACTTCATGTATTTCATAAACAATTCCATTAAGCTACTTTTGAAGACAACATCGATTAAACAATATAGTCATCATTTTTAGGCACAACACAATAAAAAGGCCTAACTACCACCTTCAAATGGACACCAATGGATTAACTCCTCCCTAATGGGTTATTATATCAATCCCAAGGCAATCATAGAGTATACTCACCAACTACTCTTTACATCACTCAGTACCCAAACTGCTACTACTACCCATTTATCATATTCCAACCCATAGTCTCCATCCACAATTTTGTCATGAGCATAACAAATCACCCTCACTTGAGTCATTGTCACCTAACTATGTTGAACATTTCATGCAGCATAATAATCATGTCATCTAATAAGTAAGAATCATATTAGCATACATAAAGTGTTATTGTCTATTAAGACTTTTATGTTTAATTTCAAAGGAACAACAATAATTTGCATATTTTATTCAACATACAAGCAAATATAATTACAACATTATACAAAATCTATTAGAATGAAAAAAAAAAGGGATAAAATTAAAAAAAAAAAATAGTATAACATGCATATGACCCAAAACTCCATTGACAAATTTTATCGAACACATGGCATGCAACAATGGAAAAACAATTACTATTAAAATTGGCATGAATAAACAATTTCATACAACTCAATGCATTCCTAAAAAAAAAGCATTTACGATCAAATGTGTATAAAAAAGAAACAAGAAACTTACCTAGGTGGGTTTTTTGAAATTTGGGGTTTTTGGGAATTTGGGAAAAAGTCTTGAGAAATTAAATTTTTAAGGATGTAAATAAAACCCCTAAGCAATAAAAAAATTCTTAGAATTTAAATAGGTTAATAAGTTTTACAATAGGTGGTGTTCAAATTACTTAAGCAAAATGTTGGTCTGTTTTTTTTTTTCAAATAGAAATTTAGGATGAGTACTGTTTTTTTCTTTTTATAAGTGATGGGCCTTAATGAAATCATGTCATGAAGATGTGATTTTATTACAAATGAACTCTTATTTAAAACCCCAATATCATGTCAATTTTTGGGAATTAGTTTTTGGGGGACAGATTTTTTGACATTTTCCAAAAAAAAAAACAAATTTTTTTTTTTTTTTTTCCAATAAATACTGAAAAAATGGCTTGGGTAACACCTAAAAAATCCGAACAAAAAAAAAAGACCCAAATGGTGCAAATTTTTACGTGCTCGATAATAACTTAAATATTAAAAATTTTTAAAAACACTTGAAATGATTTTTTTCCTCTACACTTCATTGAAACCCGATATTTATTTCAAATCTTAAATTTTCAACCTATTCATATTCTTTAGATTTTTTGTTCCTCTTTTCTTTAAATATTATTATATATATAATATAAAATTTTTCTAACAATATGTTCGTTCCCTATGATCCAAATTTTACTCCCTTAAATTTGTAAACACTAGATTTTTAATTTTTATTTGTATATTATGTAATAATATTTCATAAAAATTAATTAAGCCAATTTAAATAGTGATTAGCTTAAGTAAGGGGGAAAGGATATCATTTCATGGCCTAAGTATATAAACTCTTTTGTGGCCTAAGTTAACTCTTTTCCCCCATTTGCTATAGAACCCTAAAAACTCTTTGTGGAGACCTAAAAGAGAAGAAGACAAACATGCCGCCACTAAATTATTGGGATCTAGTAAGTGAATTGATCAAAAACTATTAATCGTTGTTTAAGTGTACATTGTAAAGTGGGGATTTATACAATAGAACTTTTTATAGAATCAATCTATTATGCGCAAAGTTCAGGATAAGGATTCAAGTGTTAGGATGCCTAGATCTAGTAAGTCGTTAACCTAAACCTAATTAGCATTTTCTATGAAAAATGATACTTAAATAGGATTAGAATTGTTGGACTAGAGTTAGGGTTTGAAAGCATTAAGAAAATTCGAATAGGAAAAAGAAAGTTTATGAGGAACAGTAAGATACATGACCTCCCAACCACGGCTGTGTCTCACCTTATGTTAAAACCCTATTGCACAAAAAGATACACGGCCATGTCTTTCCTTGTGTCAAAACCTAGACTATATAGAGAGATACACAGCCTCTTAGTACGGCCGTGTCTCATCCTGTATCAAAAATATAAAGTACATAGAAAGTTACATAACCTATAGCACGGTCGCGTCTCGCATGTCAAAATGTAATTAAAAAAGAAATATACACAGCATTTGGCATAGCTATGTACTACCTCGTGTTCACCTATTGACTTCCACATGGTCATGTTTTAGTTAAATATCTATTTTGGGATTAAGTGTTGAGATACAATTCTTTAAAATCATAAAATTGGGGTTATGTATAGATTTGGAGGAATTGTGAATTGTAGAAGCAGGAAAAATCAAATTCGCAATCCAGGAAATGTATACCTTATTTTTTTAAGCTTGTTAGGTTAGATATTGTGTGTGGTTTAAATATTATTGTAAGTGAAGTTGATTATGTGTGCATGTGCTTATGAATTGTTGAGTTAAAGAAACTGAGTATAGGTTAGTGTTCTTAAGGTGACACCCGAATAATCGGAAATGAAATTTTGTCCTTAGTGGAGTCATGTATCGAAATGATCAAAGGTAGTATGGGGAAAAGGATGTTTTTGTGTGATTGTGGAAGGTTATTGTGTGAGATTTTTGAAAGGATTAATGGATGTGGGGAGTACCCACTTTTCATATTTTATTTTTATATGTTATTATGTTTTAAAAGGGGGATCATGGATAAAATGAGAGTACCCATTATATATATATATAAAATTTATTTATTTGTGGAAGGATTATGTGGAATTGTGTAAGGTTATGTGTGTTGTAAAGATTGTATTTTGGGTTTAAAATACTATGAAAGATAAGTAACTTGGGGTTTGAATATCGTATTGAACCATTTTATTTTGTTGTTATTTACGTCATGGCATGGGGGATGTATTTGTAGGTATACATAGTCCCTGAGCATTAGCTCACCTCCCATAGGACCTTTTTTGTTGCAAGTGCCATAGGAAAAATTTGGTAGGGTATGATAAGACCTAGCGGAAAACAAATCAAGATCAAAATGATAAGAAGAAGGTAAAATACGTTATTTGATGTTTAGTAGTTAGTTTAAAGGGAAAAAAAACTTATGTTGGAATTACTTTTTAAAGTTGTTTTGAAAAATTTTTTATTGTAATTGAATGTTATAAGCTTCTATTGTAAAAAATTTGAGGAGACTATTGATGTTGTATTTTTGGGAGTTAGAAATTCCTATTAATCTCTTATATGTAGGAGATGATTTTTTAATTATTATCGGGGGACGGGGGAATGAAAAGTATTGGAGTTTGGGTAGTTTTTGGGGGTCTTTATTTGTCTTGACTTAATGAGGACATGTGATGGGGGTCAAGCTTTAACCGGGTTTTCTGGGGCATTAAAAAAATTGGTGGTACCCAAGAGCTTAGGTTAATGGTCTATGACTTCTTAAGTTTGATAATCCATTAGAATTAAGATGATGATATGTAAGGAGAGTGGTTAGAAAATGGGGAATAATTTTAAACCGATTAGTAAAAACTCCTTTAGAATATTGAAAATTTTAATTTTAAATTTTTTTATACTTTGAGGGAATGTATATATATTTTATAAATTTTTCCTCATTGTTGTATTTTTTTTTTTGTAGAAAGGGCCCAGGAGAATCTCAAGACCAAGATCATCTTCAGGAACTGAAAGGGGACATCTTGATTAAAAAAGAATATGACCTAGACCTCCTTAACAAGGATAAGAAGGGGGGTGAAGGGCAATGCTGCACAAATGATGGGGCTAACAATACTCCAGTAGGAATTTGGGGAAACAGTAGCTAGTAAATTTTCATGAGATGCAAGTGGGTAAATTGAGATAGACACAAAAAAGATGGGGAGAAATTTGGGAGAAATCCAGTTGGGGAAGTGGGGTTTTAAAACGTTTTTGTCGAAAGTTAGAAATGTTCAAGCCCAAGGTAGGGGCTATCCCCCTGGATGTTGGGGCAGTGGTTAGATTTAGATAGAGAAGACCTTTGAGGCTTAGGAATTTCTTAAAGATAAGAAAGTAAAAATATGCAATATATCTGTTGAGGGGGTCAACTTTTGGGAAAGGTGGTCAAGTGTTTCCAAACTCACTATGGGGGGTGATTACATGGGATAAAATTCAAGTAGATGTTATATCAAAACCCTTTTTCCCCAGCACCATTAAGGATGGGGTGTAGGATCATTTTTAGTTTCTATTAGGGGAAAAGATCTGTAGAGGGGAAAATGAGATAGAACTCAACTATTTCATGAAATTCATGCCCCTTACTTCGGGGTTGATGAGAAGTTTAATGGCTTATGGTTTGTATTGGGTTTGGGAAATTACCCTATAACATGGAGTGGTTTTCCTTCCAACTAAAAACTTTCTTTTAAAAATTGTGAAACAAAACCAAAATCCTAGAAAAGAGTCACAAAAGGGGCCGATGAGATGAGGACTCTGGAATTAGAATTGGAAATCAGAAAAAGACCTACCTAGGTTTTTATGATTCAAGAAAGGGTAGGAGGGCTCCACATAATGCATACTAGAAATTGTAGGGATTGCAGTGCCCCCCTCTCAAGCTAAGACCTTATACATGGGTTAGGATAATAGTGTGGAAGATGCTATAGGCCCACGAGATGAATGATTGTAAAAAGGCCTAAAGGTTTCTTGTTTTTCACATGGGAAAAAGGACACAAAAAATAAGACATGTTGGGGGGCAATACCACTAAAAATTCAAATTCTCATGTAAAATGAAGGGGATTATGGTTCCAAGTAATCCCGTTTGGATCAAAATGCCCGGCATCCTTCATGACTTAATGAACTAGGTATTCAAGGAATATTTGGATAAGTTTATCATTGTTTCATGATACATTATGTATATCTAGGAGTGGGAAAAATCATAGTGCACTTAAGGATAGTGTTGAGAGACTACAAGTAGGGTTATATGCTAAATTTAAGAAGTGGGGAATTATGGCTAAGCAGGTAACCTTTTCAAGACATGTATGAAAAAAGGGGTTGCCATAGACCCGAAAATCAAGGTTATGAATGAATGGTCCAAACCAAAGTCGAATAGAAATTGGGGTTTCTTGGGTTAGGGGATACTACAGAAGATTTGTAGAATGATTCTCAAAAACTAGAAACCCCCTTTTAAGAAAGTTAACTAAAAAGGGGGGGTAATTTTTATGAGATAACGAGTGAAGTAAGCTTCACAGCACTAAAAAGATATTGACTTTCTAACTAGTCCTTACTTTCCAATCAGTGATGAAGAATTTATGGATACAGATGCATCTATTCAAGGGCTCGGATGGTACTGGTGCAAAATGAGAGAGGGGTAGCATTTGCCTTAGACAATTAAGCCCTTGAGAAGAACTACCCACACATGATCTGGAATTACGTGGTGAATTTGCACTAAAAATTATAGGCCTACTTGTAAAAGAAAGCGCAAGTATTCATAGATAAAAAAGCCTCAAGTACCTCTTTACCTGAAGGAGCAAAATAAAGGTAATGCTAGCAAAAATTGATAAAGGAGTATGATTTAGACATTCTTACCACCTGGAAGTAAACGTAGTTACTAATACATTAGGGGGAAAAAAGCAGGGAAAATTGGTGACTTTGATCACCCCCAAAAGAAGTATTAGAAATGTACAAAAATTAAATCTGGAATTGGACTCAAGAGATTGGGGCTAGATTACCACTTAGTATATAGCGAGTGTTAATAGTAGATAAAGGGGGAACAAAAGAAATGGTATGGGGATACAAGAAATAAAGAAAAAAATAAGGATAAAAAGAAATGGAATTCAAGAAGATGAAGAGGGAGGTTGAGGATGGTCATAGGTTATGTATCCCAAGTGTAATAAACTAAAGAACAAAAAATAAAGAGGACATTATTCTGGGTACTCCACACTCTGGGTTACTAAGATGTAAAAGGATAAAGTCCCTTACTATTGAAGGAAAATAAAAAGGGAAAAATTTCAGTTATGTATCGTAATGCTTGATTGCCAATAGTAAAGATAGAAAATTAGAGACTCACTGGGAGTTATAACCTCTACCAATACCCAAAATGAAAAAGAGAAAATGTGACCACGGACTTTGTCACAAACAAAATGAGATTTATGATAAGTTGGATACTTTGGGGGATTATAAAATGGTTACAAAAACCGCTCACTTTACACCCATAGGCATTAGGGGATAAACTTTAGGGAAACTAGCACAAATCCACCAAAGAGATTATGAGGTTACATGGGGGATCGGTATCCATAGTATCAATAGAGATCTTAATTTGTGGAGATTTTGGGAGTTAATAGGGCTTAGGGATAATGTTATGTTTCCTTTTAGCTTTGCACCCTCAAATGGGGTCGAATTAGACAAACTATTCAGATATAGGAGGACATGTTGGGGCTGTACATTAATTTTGGTCGAAACTGAGATGAATAAACCCCCCATAGTAAAGTTTGCTTCAAAACAATTATTAACACCATTTTCCAAAAAGGCACTGAATAAAGCGGGTTTTTATGGGAAAAGTGCAATTGCCTTTCATTGAGATGGGGTAGGTGAGAAACAGGAATTGGACCTGATTTTGGTACAAAAAAGCAATTGACAAAGTGAAGTTGATAAGTAAAGAATACAATCAAAAACCCCAAAGCCGTCAAAAGTCTATGCAATAAAAGAAATGCCCAATGGAATTCCAAGTAAGAGATTAGTTTTATTTTAAATGCTTACCTACCCAAAGGGAAGGTAAGATTTAGATAAAGGGGGGGAAATTGAACCCTAGATATGTGGAACCTTTGAAAATCTTAGAAAGAATTGGCCCCCTGACATCTGTTAAAAATTCTTAATTTAGTTTTGATGTTAACAAAAAAGGAACAATGTGTAACATAGTTTTAGCTTGTCAGAAGTTTGTTTCAAAAAGGGTAGTAATGAATTTTTCTAAATTGAAACCAAAAGAGACAGAACTTGTTCAGAACCTTCAAAGGGGTTATACGACTTTTTTGTTCTATGAAAGGTATTTTTAGAAAGTTTGGGGAATATTTTGTAGTTTCGTGTTAACCATGAAGCTCTTTTAAAAAACCCTTGTAAAAGAGGGTGGTAGCAATTTTGTTTAGAAGCTTTTTTTGAACCTTTACAAATAGGAGGGACAGTTGCAAGTTTGCTTTTGAAGCTCTTTTAAAAACCTTCCTGCCTGTCACAAATTTTTTCCGATTTCGTTCTAATTTTTTTTTCGTGGTTTTTAAATAAATTTCAAAGCCTTGCTCCCCGTGTCAAGTATATTTTTGGTAAAATACTTATGTGTTTTTTCTAAAGTTGGATTTTATATCTGGGGTTTTTTTAAATTTACTAAAATTTTTTACAAATTTTATTCAAAGATTTTATTTTTTGATAAAGTGAGACATATAAGATTTACAGGTTTTATCAAGATTTAAAATCTAGATATTTGTCTATTTTTGGGAATCCAGCAGTTACAAAGATAAGGATAAGGGAAAAATTGGTTGTTAGCTTAGTGAAGAGGGGTAGAAAGACTTTAAAAGTGAGACTTGCCTTAAGGGTTTTTTTTATATTTCATTTTGTTGAATGTGAAACACAACCCGGTAAAAAAAACGGGACCCCGGTGGAGTGGAAAAAGAGGATTGACGCTCGAGGGGGGAACCTCTATAAAATTTTTAAACATTTTTATTTTTCTCTCTATTTTATTTATGCCCCTTTTTTTTTTTTTGTACATATTTCTTTTGTCAAGAGTTTTTGTTAATTGGAAAAAAATTTAAAAATTTTTAAATAAATTAATCAATTTCCCCCCCCCTTGATTAATCTAAAGGGGGGAAAAAAAATTTGGGATAAAAACGGACTCATTTTATTTTGAGTGATCCAAAATTTTTAAAAATAATGTTGCAATTAATCAAATTTTTTTTATTCGATGGTCAAACTTTATATTTTGGGAAAATGCGATGGAAAATTAATTTAAAGCAATGATTATGATTCATGGCAGGTCTTTTCAATTGGGGAAAAATTTGTCATTGAAAGGAAATTTTAACCCTTTTCAGATTCGAGAAAGAAAATTTTGGAAGAATAACAAAAAAAAAAATATTTGAATCTAATTTTTCCCCTCAGAGTTCTATTTATATCATGTGTGAAAATGCAAGGGATTTGGATATCATCCCATTTTATGAAGGGACGATAATCAAAGGGAAACCAAGTAAAATGCTTTAATTAAAAAGTATAATTATTTTTAAGTTTAAAATTAATGAAGATGTAAGATGTTTTTTAAAGGTTTAAGCATTAAAAAAAAGTTTGGCCCCTTTCTAAGAATTTTGGGAGAACAAAAATTTTTCAGCTTGCCTATATCATTAAATAGAGTTTTCATTCGCCCATGACATCAAAGACTTTTTTTTTGAAAATGTTTCAAAGGGAAGAAACCTTAAAGGTTTCAAAAATTTTTTTTTTTCTTTTGGGTCTTAAAATGTTTTTTTGAAAAAGGGAAACCTCTCAATTTGGAAGTTTGATGAAAGATTGAAGAAGCTTAAAATTTTTTTTAGGAAAAATTTTCTAAAAGTCGTGTTAAACGTGTTTTTAAAAAAATCAAACAAAAACTATTAAGTCAAAAAAATGTTAAAAAATTAAAATTTAGGATTTAAAGGATGTTGATTTTTAAAAAAAGAAAATTTACTCCAACCCCAAAAACCAAAAATTTGGTTTAGAAAATTAAATCCAGAAACATGTTGTTTTCCCCTCAAGGATTCTGGGCGTTTCCCGAAATTAAATTTCCCGAAAAAACAAAGAAGGGTAAATTTAAAAGTTGTAAGTAAAAAAACAAGAAGTTTTTAAAGCTTGGAGGTTTTAATGTTCCCCCCAAAACCTTCTTAATTTTAAAAAAATAGGTAATTTTTCAATTCTGGGGTTAAAACCCAAAAGCTTTTTTACAAAATCTTGAAAAAACATTTTTTGTTGTTATCCAAAATTGAACCTAGTAATATTTGGGAAGGGAAGGGTTTTAAATGAAAGATTTAAATTGGGTTATCTCCATGCCCAAAAAGAAATTAAATCCCCAAATTTCCCAAAAAACAAGGGATGGAAATTTTGTTTTTAGAAACCCAAGGGGGAAAAGTCTATAAATTTGGAAAATAAATGGGGGTTTAAAAAATAAATTAAAATGAAAAAGGTTTAAAAAATTTTAAGAAATAAAAAAAGAATTTGTTGCTAAAAGGGTTTTTCACAAGAAGAAAGGAATAGATTTTGATGGAAAAAAATGCAACCCGTTTTCAAAATAGAAGCAATACGGTTTATGCCCTTTCTTTTCATTTTTATAAAGGGTTTTAAAGTTTTTCAAATGGATGTAAAAAGGCATTTTTTAAAAGGTTTTATAAAAAAGGAAAAAGTTTATGTGAAAACCCCTTGGGGGTTTAAAAATCCTTTCCCCAAAACAGATTATTTTTTAAATTTAAATTTTAAAGGGGACATATGGTTTGAAAAAGCTCCAAGGTTGGTATGAAAAAATTGGTATGTTTTTTTTTTTCAAAAGGTTTTCATTAGGGGGAAAGTTGACACCAAATTTTTTTCTTTGAAAATTTTTTGATTTAAAGAAAATCTTGGTTGTGCAAATATTTTTGTAGAAATTTTATCTTTTTGGGTTATTTAAAAAATTTTTTGGTTTTCAAGAATTTGTGAAACCATGAAGGGGAGAATTTGAAAAGTCAATGATGGGGAATTTGAAAATTCTTTTTGGGGCCCCAAAAAAAACAAAACAAAAAAAAGGAATCTTTGTTCATCAAAAAAAATACACAAAAACAAAAAAATTAAAATAAAAATTTGGATATGATTTGGTTTGCAAAAAGGTTTTTAAAAAATTTTGAGTACTTCAACAAGGTTAGACTTTTGATCAAAAAAGGGAAAAAGGTAAATTTAGAAACTTTAATTGGGCCTTATAGGTTCCTTTTTGTACTTGACTGCAAAGAACTAATTTTTTTGTTCCCGTGTGTGTTTTGTGTGTAGATTTCAAACTGCACCAAAGAAAATTATTTATCAGCCGTAAAAAACCTTTTCAAAAAACTTAGTTAAAACTTCAAAAATTTTGGGGATCTGGTAAACTTAAAAATCAAAATTTTGATTTTTTAAAAAGGATATTCCCGATGAAAATTTTTGTGGTTGTTTTTAAAAATTTATAGAAAAAACCAATCTGGGGATTTCAAAATTTTTAGGTGATTAAAAAAATTTCATGGTTTTTAAAAAAAAAAAAAAACCAAAATTTTGTTGCTCAAAATTCACGGGAAGCTGAATATGTTTCTATTGGTAAATTTTTGGGCAAAGTTTTATGGAAAAAAACAACAATTAAAGGATTAGGAAAAAATTTTTAAAACTGTCCCAAATTAAAAATTAACAAAAACAGTGAAATAAATTTGACAAAAAATTTTAGTACATCTTTCTGGGTCAAAGCACATAAAAATTTTAGACATCATTTTATTAGTGTTTGATAAGCCATTTTATTACTCAATTCTTTATAGTAAAAAATTGTTTTAAAAAATTTTTTTTGGGTTTTTTATAGAAATCAAAGGAAAGGGTATTTTAAAATTCTATTATGGTGATAAACAGGTTAAAGGGGGAGTCAAGGATGCCAATTCAAGTAAATTAGAGAAGTCATCTACAACTTGGTTCAAAGACAAGGATTTACACCGCCGGGGGGAAAAGTACATGGGCGTGTAAATTGAAGTACCCCGGGCCGTGAAACTTTTTTTAATTTCAATGGGAAAAGAAAACACGGTTGAACTACACGGCCGTGTATCGGAAGCACGGTTTGAGGGAAACCCGGCCATGGCGCAAACCGTGTTACCCACTGGACAAGAAGGCGGAAATGAGGACTTTGAACAGAGAGAGACACGGCTTTGGGGGCACGGCCGGGGGAAGCCGTGGGAGAAACCGTGCTTGGGGGGCCGTGGGGGAAGTTAGACGTGCCAAGGAAAAGAAAGTGTGGAACAACAACCAGATGAAGACACGGCTTGTTTTTCTGGGGCCGGGGGTGTAACCGTGGTACATACGGGGACACGGATGAAGACTTGTAGATTATGCACAAAATGAAGGAAACGATTTTGAAATCTGGGCCTTTGTGTGTGACCTTTGGTTAAAACACTGGGCTTTGGACGAAGATTTGGGAAAAAATATGCACAGGGGAAATTGGCACGGCTTGGGACCCCCCCGGTGGGGTTAGGGCGTGGCCAGGCAGACAATTCTTCACTTTTTTTCAAAAATTTTACTTGGGAAAAAAGGAAAAAGACATTTTCGTATCTTGCTCGCAAAAGATCACTTTGCTTTTTCCCTCTAATAATTAAATAAAAAGCCAACCCAAAGGGGGTTAGAGGCAATTTTTAAAATCTTTTTGATCTTGGATCACCTTGGGGGACAAAAAAGGAAACGCGGGGGCAGAGCAGGGCAACCGGGTTTTCATTATTTTTTTTAGGGGGATTTTTCTTTTTATTGATGGACAAAGTAGGGGTAAGGGACTTTTCACCAAAGGGTCATAGATGTTTAATTCTCCCACGAATTGTGAGGGCTAATTTTACTTGTATTTATTCTATTCTTTGCTTTCGGGTATTCATTTATCTTTTGATCAATTTTTTTCCCTTATTATCTTTGTTGATTTGGTATGAATAGAGCTCTTCTACTTTAAATTTTTGGGAAATTAATATATTGTAAAATAGGGGACGTCAAATCCGTAAAATTTTTTGATTTTTCTAAATCTTAGTGACAACAATAAAAATGTTTGGGGTTTTAAAAAAGATGATTTGAATTCATGTTATGGGGGGGTGTTTTGATTCATATTTAAATAGGGTTTTCCTTTTTTAATCCCCACCCGGGGATGAATTGGTGGTCTCTTTTAGGGTCTTAATGCTAATTTGATAATTAAATCCTAAGGGGCTTGTCTAGGGTTTTTTTAATCAATAAAAAGAAATAATTCAAAGCGGGTTGTTGAAAGGGTTTTCGAGGAAAAGTAAGGGAGATAGGTTTTTAGAGCTTGTTAATAAAACCCTAAAACCCGTTTATCTAGAACTAAGAAAAAGAAAAACATTTGGGGATCAAAGATCAATTCCTTGAATTAAAAAAATTTTTGATTCCTTTGGCTAGGCTTTTTTTTAATATTTCCCATTTTCTTACCTTTTTTTTACTTTTAATTTTTTTATTCACAAAAAAAAACCCCCCATTTTTTCTTTTCCCCCTTTTTTTCTCCTTGAATAGAAATAAGGGTTTAAAAACCCAATTCTCTGGGGGAATTTGACTCTATCACCACTATGTACAAAATATATAATTGTCTAGGAGTTTTGGTTTTAAATTTTTGGGGGTTGGGGGGTTAAAAACCCCAAAACAGTGATCATTGTGCATAATGGAGATATAAATGTTGAATTTGTGCAAAATTTAAAATCAATTTGGGAGACCCTCTTTACTAAATCTTTTTGAAAAGGTAAATTTTAAAATTTTTTGAAATAAATTGGGAAATTTTTGGGAACCCTTTTTGAAAATTTTTTTTTTCCCTTTTGAAAATTTTCAAAAACTTTTAAAATCTTTATTTTTTATAATTTTATATATAATTCTTTCTTCCCTTTTAAACCGTTTTTCTTTCTTTCTTTTTTTAAAATTTTTCTCTTTGGCCCCAAACTGCTTTTTCTTTCTTTTTCTCTTTTCCGTTTTTTTTTCTTCTCAAATTTTGACTCCAATGGCGCCTAAATCCCTTTGAACGTCTCAAAAAAAAAAAATCCTTCAAAACAAAACCCTCCAACAAAAACCTTTAGGGGATTCATGATGAATCTTCATATTTTCGGAAAAAAAAACCCCAAAAACCTTCAATGGAGGGGGAATCCAAGTTCCCCCTTTACCCCTGAATCTGTCATTGGGTTTCCCAAAAAAAATTTTTAAAAGAAAACGGGTTGGGATCAAACTTCCCAAAAAGGGAAAAAAAAAGGTTACCCTTTAAAAAACCCCCTTCGGCCCTAAAAAATTAGGCCAAGAAGTAAAAAAAACAAAAAGGGAAATTTCCAAGGGCTAAAACCCTCAATCCTAAATTTTCTTCGAGGAAAAAAAAACGAGGTGTCCTTGTAGTTTTGTGGATTTTAAATTTTTTTTTATAAAGTAATGGGTTTTAACCCCAGAAAAGAACTTTAGAAAACCCATAGGATGGGATGGAACTATGCTCTAAATTTAAGTTCTAGTTTTATTTGGCCCAGTGTGTGGGGAAAAAATTTTATGGAAATTTAAAACTTTCGGAAGGGAAAGTTCTAGTTTTTCCAAAAGTATGTTGATCAAGACATTACAATTTCTAAAGGGGAGATGTAATTAATGTCTAACAACTTGGGATGATGTAAATGATGATGTAAGATTACAAACAAAGCCTAGGAATGATCTTTTTTTTTTTTCCCCTGGGGTATTAATGGGGGTTTTTTAAATGGATTATGGAAAGGAGGCAAAAGGTTATTTTTTTTTCCCCAGTTGTTTCCCCTCGAATTTTATACACAAAATTATTTTTGAATGTATATGTCCCAAAAGAAGGGTTTGTTTTCCTAAAATTTTTAATGTCTATAGAACATTCTCAAAAAACATCTATGGGAATGATTAAAAGGGAAAGAAAAGTGGACAATTTTGGGTTCTAAAGTCAAATTTATCAAATAATGGGGGAAAAAAGAGAAACTCTGGGATTTTGGGGAAAGCTCTCAAAAGCGGCTTTTTTGAATTTAAAAAGGAAAAAGTTTTGCCCCACCAGCTTTTTTTCCCGAAACTAAATTAAAAATTAAAGGGGGAAAGGTAAAAAAAATTTTTTTCCAAAACATATGTCGAAAAAATTTGTTAAAGATTTATTTGTTGTTAAAAGCGAATGATGGTGCCCCAAAAATTTGTCCATCAAAAAACATATGAAAAGAATTGTTCCCTTTTTTTTGGAAACTTTTTTTTCGATAAAATGTTCAAGAAAAAGGGGGTTTTCCAAAAAAAAACCCAGTTCCCAAAAACCCAGAAACAAAAGCTTGGAACAGATTATAAAAAAGCAATCACAAAAATTTTGGGGGCTGGAAAAAAATGGAACAAAAGAATCTAAAATTCCCAAAGTTTTAAAATGGAAAAAAAAGAAGAGTGTTTATGGAAAAGCCTTGAAACATGAGCTATCGGGTTTTGTTAAGGGGCAAAATTTGAAAAGATTTAAATCTCGGTTTTTTTCCCAAAGGTCTGATCTTAAGAGATTAGAAGGGGGATGGAGATATAAGGGTTTAAAAAAACTTTTGGGTACTCTTTCTGACATTAAAAAAAAAAATATGAGAAAATTTCTCAAATAAATCTCCATCACTACAAGAAATTTTCTATGATGAGTTTATGGGGAGAGTCAAGGGGAAGATCTATCCAAAATGTGATTGCTTTTGAAAAGTTTGTCTTCTTAAGTAAGGAAGATAGGGAGAAATTTAGTCACTTAAACTCTTTCCCAAGGACTTTGGACTCCAAAAACGGATAAAACATCTCAATTTTGTCACAAGTCTTCATTTGGGGAAAAACAAATTGTTCTTATCCAAACCAAATTTCCAGATTATGTTTCGCTCTGGCGCACATAAAACCCTCGACTTGGATACTTTTAACCAGAAAAACCTTCCCCCTACTAAAAACCTTTCCCACCACTTAAAAACTAACCCTCTCGAGTTAAAAGTCTAGAAAATTTTTATTCTTTATCTTAATTTCCCATTTTGAACTCAAGTTGTGAAAGACTTCTTTTATTTTTTTTATGGGGATGGATTAAGGGGGATTATCCCCTTTTGCTGTTAACCAAAAAAAGGGGGAGAATTGGGACTTTAAAAATTCAAAGCTAATTTATTAATGGTTCTATTGTGTTTTTTGAAAAACTTTTTTTTTATGAATTTTGATTAATTTTCTAATGGGTTATGAAATATGTTTGGGGTTGAACATAAAGGGTTTTTTCCCATTTTATTTAAAACTTTTAAAGGTGTTTTGTTATCATAAAAAAGGGAAGAATGTTAATTTTTTCTAATTTAGTTTTTATGTTAACAAAAGAGGAATAATGTGAAAAGTATGTTTGAGCTTTTTTCAAAAGTTTTTCAAAAGACCCGTAAATTTAATTTTTTCCCCAAAATTTAACAAAGAACAAGAAGGGTTTTTCAGAACCTTCAAAAAAGGGGTTTATAAAAAAAAGACTTTTTTTGTTCAAAGATTTTATTTTATGATAAAGTGAGATCATATAAGATTTACAGGTTTTATCAAGATTTAAATCTAGATATTTGTGCTATATTTTGGAGATCCAACAGTTACAATGATAAGGATAAGAAATATGGTTGTTACATGAAGATATGGTTCTACAATATACGAGATATCAATATAAGGTTCCATAATGTGAGGGATATCTTCAACAAACTTGATCCAAAGAATATCTCTAAAGAAGATCTCGGTCAAACTAATTTTATCTAAGTTTATCCTCATCAAAATATCACAGGAATGCAGATTTTCTCCAACAAGTTCAACTTATTTTTGAAATACAAAATTTCAAAAATAAATTCAAGCTTGTCACGTGGAACTCATGAACGTTACATTCTCTAACAAAGTAACCGTTATGTCCTCATACATAAAAGGAATGTTCAAGCTAAATAAAAAATAGAGAGAGAACGTTCTTCTTAGAATCAAGCACACGGAAAAGTTTAAAAGCTCATAATCTTCAGGCGAAAATTTTTTATATACGTGTGATCCAATTTGTAGAGATAATTTGATATTCCTCATTGTTATTGTGATTCTTTTCTTGTATGAGGAATTGAGAGTTGTTTCATCACTGTAGCTTGAGTGATTAGTTTGGTGAAGAAGCTAGAAAGATCAACAGTGAGACTTCGCCTTAAAGAGGCCTATTTTGTATACTTTGGATTTGATTGATATAGTGAAACACAACCGGTAAAGATGACCGAGACCTCGGCGTGGAGGTAGAAGAGAGGACTGAAGCTCGAGGCGGAACCTCTATAAATCTCTGAGCATTTTATTCTGCTCTACTCATTTTATTTATTGCACATTATTATTTTTTGTTGCTCACGTCATTTCGTTAGTCAAGAGACTTTGGATAATTTGCAAAAATTGAAATTTTAAGTAATTAATCAATTCACCCCCCTCTTGATTTAATCTAATTGGGACCAACACATACAGACTAGCATTACCACTTAACTAGCCTAGGGTACATAATATATTCAATATTTCCATGTTTTGGAAATATGTATCCAACCCTACCAAATCACTATACTAAAACCTCTACAAGTGTAGCTAAACCCTACTATAGTAGAGAGACTTGTCATAATTGTGGACACTAAAGAGCAGATTATGAGAATTACGGATTATTAAGTATGTCAAAGTGTAATGGGGCAACCAAACAAAGAGAGGGGCAATCTAGGAGTTAAAAGAAATATATGATTCAGGTAATTTTGGAGGACAAAACTTTTTGTAGGGGGGAAGAATGTAAACACTCAATTTATTAATATTTAAGTTATATATATATGTATGAGTATATGTAAAAAAAAAAATTATTAGAATATTAAGCCAAGGTTAAGATAGTAATTAACTTAAAGTAGTGGTGGCAAAATGGTCATTTCATGGCTTAAGTATATAAACTCTCTTATGACCTAAGTTAACTCTTTTCCTTCATTTGCTATAGAGCCCAGACATTCTCTTTAGAGACCTAAAAGAGAAGAAGACAAACACACTACCACTAACTTATTGGATCAAGGTAAGCAAATTGATTAAAGACTATTAATTGTTATTTAGTGTACATTGTAAAGCGCGGATTTATATAATAGAACTTTTGAAAATCAATCTGTTCTACACAAAGTTTGGGATAAGGATTCAAGTGTTAGGATACCTTGATTCGATAAGTCATTAACCTAAACCTAATTATAGTTTTCTATGAAAAATAATACATAATTAAGGTTATAATTATTGGATTTGAGTTAAGGTTGGAAAGCATTGAGAAAGTTCAAATTGGAAAAAGAGAGTTTGTAAGGAACAATAAGATATACGATCTCTCAACACAGTCATGTCTCACTCCGTATTGAAACCTAGATTACATAGAAAGATACACGGCCTCCCAACATGATCGTATCTTGCCCCATGTTAAACCCAAACCATGCAAAGAGTTGAGTTGAAACGTGTACTACCTCTTGTTTACCTACATGGCCTCCAACATGGCTGTGTTGAGTTGAAATGTGTCCATTTGTATTAGTGTGTTGAGATACAATTCTAAGATCATGTAATTGGGATTATGTATAGGTTTGGAGGAATTATGAGATTGTAAAAGTAGGAAGAAATCACAATTTGCAATCTAGGTACATGTATACCTTGTGTGTTGTTTGTGCTTGTTAAGTTAGATATTTTGTGTGGATTAAATATTATTGTAAGTGAACTTGATTGTGTGCACATGTGTTTGTGAATTGCTGGGTCCGAGAAATCGAGTACGAGTCGGTGTTCTTGGAGTGGCACCCTAATGATCGGTATGTGACGTCCATAGTGAAGTCATGTATCGAAATGATCTGGGTTAGTATATGGAAGGATATTTTAAAAGGATGTTGTGTGTGATTGTGGAAGGTTTGTTATGCTAGATGTAAATTGATTTATAGATTCATGGATAGTGAGAAGTATCTACCATCATATATATATATATATATTATGTATAAAATAGGTTCATGAATAAAAAGTGGAGTATCCTCTATTATATATATATATATTTATAATTTGTTTGATTGTGGGGAATATATGTGAGGTTAAGTGATGCTAATGAGATTGTGTGCTAGTTAGATATTGTGAAAGTTGAATAACTTGTGTTTGAGTATCATGTTGCATCATGTATGTGTTATTGTTTCTGTCATGACATGTGTATGTGTTTGTAAGGCATGCATAGTGCTGGACAATAGCTTAGTGGCAAGGCAATCTTTGGTCGTCTTAATTTCTTAACATGTAAAATGTCCCGCATTGCTAAATTAAATTAGACGCTATCCATGGAATCGAAATTAAATGAAAAATATGCAAAACATCCCTATCTTAATATTGTAGCAGTAATTGTCACAAAATGTCGTTCAATGTAAGGAAGAGCAATGAGAACCAAACCAAATCGTCAGATTACGTTATTAGCAAACTGTAATTGCTCCTCTAGCAAATAAAAAGAAGTGCACACTGAACAAAGTGCCCCAAGAAGTAAAATACAACAATCTCGTACGGGCACTTAAGCAAAGTGATCACAGAAGTAAAAATATAACAACCTCGTAAACCATAGGGTAAGTATAAACTACATTGATGATTGTAGGAAAATACATTATTAATTGTTTACAGGACGCAGATGACTGATGGATCACAACAGCATTCATCAAGAAGGCAACAACAACACAAAGCTGCTAGACTGCAAAAAAAAAAAAAAAAAGAATGTAACCCATTTAAATTACCAACATGCACAGACAGAATGAGAGAGAGAGAGAGATTAGAATTACCATCCTTCAAGAAAGGACCGTTCTTCTCTTCTTGGTGGTGGTTGAGAAGCATATTGATATTGTGGAGGAGCCATTACTGGGGACCTTGATTATACCCTATTACAATAACACGACAATAATAATCATATGTTAAAAATATAGCTCCAGATATAGAGTAGGAGATATGTATTTGTCAGATAAGATATAAACCTCTAAATGTAAACTAGAAAAAGAAATCGTGCAATACTTCTATACCAACAAAACAAAGAAAAATTCGGCTCAAATAAAACATAAAAAGAAAAAAAGTACATATATGTATTCATTGAATAATATAACAACTAAAATATAATGCAAAAAAAAAAAAAAGAAAAGGAAAATGGAAAAAGAGGAGTATTGTTTTAAAATGATCCAACAGTAATCTCAACCATAATCACATTCATGCAAATACATGATCTATGTGGACTGGGTTTATACAAGAAAAGTCAGATAAATTGGGAAATGCATTCATCGAAAGTCAACTTGTTAAACTAATTAACTAAAATGCAAACTAAAATCTACAAGGCAAAATAATATCCCAATTATTGAGGAAGAAATACGAATGAAGGGTACTTGAGCGGGATAAGGGTAACCGTATTTGGGGTCGCTCATCTCTTTCAACTATATAGTTAATGTAATTCAGAAAGAGCACCAAGAAAATACAGAAGCAAGATCGAGAGTCTTCTCTTCTTCTTCTAGGAATGAGCTGTTTTATAAAATTGCTTGGTCCCAAAACGGTACTTATAGATTCAACCGGGGAAAAGTTTCTATAAGACGCCGCATTAACTTGGTCACATCCAGTATCTTTGTGGATGCCTTTTACACCTAAATCTCTTCTGTACATTGCATTTGTATTATGCCGATTCCCACTGCAAGTATTGGATAAACTTTTGGTCAAATTAACTTGTTAGGGCATCACATAGAGTAAATGTGACAGGACACATTTCTAATTTTTTTTTCTTTTTTTCTTAACGAGTTAGAGGATGGCAACACTAAACGCTATAAAAGCTTGTGTTAATCATTAATATTAATAAATCAAATAGGTGATATTATTATTTATGCGCTTAATTAAAGTAATATTACATTAAGGTTAAGATTTAGGAAAATGCACATTTTATTTTCACCATTTACACATTTTTTTATTTAAATCTTTAACTCTTTTTTTTCTTTTCTATTTGAATTTTGAATATTTTCAAACTTTTACAAATGTAGGCTTCTATAAATTCAATTAAATTTCTATCTATCATTGATATCCATCACAAGATAAAAGAGCAATGACAACAAAAAAATTATTAGTGATTTATGAATAATTGTTGCAATTAAAAATTTATAGTAGGAATTCTATTTTTGGTATATATCTACTACATCATTTTTCTTTTCACTCATTGTAGAAATAGCCATTAGATTATGGACATTTCTAGAATTTTGTAATATAAAAAAACCATGGCAAAATGTATTTGCTACTATACTATTCTGAGCACCTTTTAATTTCCTTTTAATTAATACTACAAACTAGTTGGTTAAAGTGCCAAAAGTACTACAATAGCAAAGTGCATTTTCTAGCAATTTTTTATATTGTGAATTCTAAGAAAAAGTACACTTTTATTCCTCAAAAATCGTTTTTTATTCTACTTGAATATTTCCAAATAAGGAATTTTGTTAATACCTATTAACTTTTTTTGTCCACTTTTGATACATGTCAATACCTAAGTTTTCTAAATGAACTAATTTAGATAATAATATAATTAAATGTGTATAAGTTAGGTAAATAAATAAAGATAATACAAAATAGAAAATATATAAAAAAGGAAGAAGTGCGTAAAATTAAAAAATAAAACTGGCTACTCTAGGGCTAAGGGGTGGAAGGTGACCATCTTTGAGGGGTTACGTGACTCACTAAAATGGTTGTTGACCACCTCTTGACCTTAATGTAGTCAAACAGCAACCAAATATCTGGTAGGTCACAACCACATATAAAAGTAGGTTTTGATGGGTAGTGCGATCCCCTACGGTAAGAGTGGGCCACAACCATGATTTGGGGGGTGAGGGTGTAGCAATGAAGAAGGTGCTAAGAACTCGAATGGGTCACAGCCAGATCACGTGACCTAGTCAAGTTTTTAGCATGTTTTCCTCTATTTTGTAAATTCGTTATGGTAAGCAGCCACTCACTAGTATTAGTTAGTCAAACAACTTACTTTATTTGGATTGCAACTCACTAGATTTGTGGTGGCCAATTCTATTTTTTAATTTTTTTTCTTTCCCTTTTTATTTTTCTTATTTTTATTAATTTATTTATATTTAATTATGTTATTTAATTAAATTAATTATTTAGATAAATTAGGCATTAAAACTTATGAAAAATGGATGGGAAAATTATTGATATTAACAAAAGTCCTTATTTGTAAAAGTTTAAAAAATTAAAGACATGAATAAAAAAAGAAAAGTTTATGACTCAAACAAAAAGTTGTCAGCAATAAGAACTAAAAGTGTATTTTTTCTAAATTTTAACATTGTGTCTGATTACTGAAATGGAATTACCATCGTACCTATATTATTATAGAATAGTTATTTCTTAATTTGGTTTGCAAAATATTAAATCATAAGGAATACCTATTTCATATAATATATAATAGATAAAGAATTTTAATTCTTTCCATTTACTAGAGGAATATGTATTCTTCATAAAATGTAACTTTTACTCCATAAATGCTCTTATCATAAATCAAAATAACACCAAAAGAATAGGCATCACCATTCTAAACTTATTTCATTTCTAGTAAATCAAAATGTAAATAAAAGTGTTTCCTAAATTACTAATTACTATAGTATTAAAAGAAAAAAAAAAAATTTGTTGTGCGGCATAAGTATCACTAAAAGTAGAATTATTATCATGATTTACCAACTACGACAATTATTCATTAATCTTTGCTATTTATGATACAATTGTTCTTTTTCTTGTAGTTGTAGATCAACTTACTAATTGTTGGATGATGATTAATTGAATAAAATAATAATATTTAATATATTTGATTAGATAATATAATTAAAAATTGATAATAATTATATTTAATTTACAAGATATAAAAAATAATAAATTATAAGTATGTATGTGCGAGTAGGTAACCCTATTGTATAGGTTAACCACCCGTACCTTATATGATTGGGTAAATTCTAAATGAGTATTAAGGATTATAAGTAGATTTTAGGTATAGATTTTCCAAAACCTACTCCTATATGGTATGATACAAGTATGAATTCTTCTTATCCTATACCCACTTTGAAATTTGTATTTTAAGATATATAAGGTATAGGTTTTAGAGTACTCTATACCTATTTTATAAAAATTTATTAAATAACATTGATAAATGAATAATGAATGGGAAAATTAACATTCGAGAGGATCAATGTTTAGAGTAAAGTTCAATTTTGATCCTTTATTTAAACACTTATCATAATATTAATTCTTTATTTTATTATTTAAAGTTTGATCTTATATTAAAACTACTTAATATAACAATGATTGTTTATTTTAATCATTTAAAACTTCGATCCTTTGTTTGAACTTCACTTCAATCATTAATCCTTTGTATGTATTTTTACCATAATATATGACAATATTACATTTTTTTTTTCTTATAAATGTTTTAGTAAAGGGGGAAAAAAAGGGACTCTAAGTTGATAAGTTAATAACCTTAAATAATTAAACCTAATATCATCTCTCTCACTTTAAATTTTTCATTCTTTTTCCTTATTCTTTCCCATTTGCTAAGTCATAATATTACATAAAATTGATATAGAAAAGTAAGAAAATTCTTTTTTTTTAAAAAAAAAAAAGATTATAGATTTTACTATAGATTTCATAAGTTTCACATATATAGAACTTATAATATACATTTATACTTTTTAATATCACATGAATTTGGTATTTATATAAGAAGAATGATAAAGTTTACAAGTTCTATAAGGTACCATGTACTTTGTAAATTTTACAAGATACAAATTCATGATAATATAAACTAAGTTTTGATTCCAAAATTTAAAAACATATACCTTACTATAAAATATTCATAAGTCTCACATCATACCCATCATTCTACCCCGTCACTCTTCCAAGGAATCTTCTATTTCTAAAAGCATTAACCGAAAAGCTGAAAAGCAAAAGGATCGATTGCTAGTGACAAGATAGATTTTTCTTTGGTGTCCAACTTTTTATTCTCTTTTCACATTTAACACTAGAGGTTGCTAGCACAACCGTTAGGAATTTTTCCTTCCTACATTACTTATCCACTTATTTTGGAATATTTATCTTCCTTTGGCTCTCGACATGTGTACTACAATGAGCCGACCCCTAGATTTTGATAGCACGATAAATACTACAATATATTCGTCAGCTCCTTTTTTTTTTTCCCTCTTTTATTAATTATTATTGTGTGCTAAGACTAATTGCCACTTTTTAGGTGGGAGATGTGATCATACATACAATTCAATAACAAACGTATTTATTCCTCAAGAACTTTCGTATCATCCGAGATATTATGGAAATTCCTTTCATACCTAAGTCATTTCATTCCAGTTGTTCGAATAGGATGAACAATGGATTACATCATCGGAGGTATTTTTTCTTATTTTTTATTTTTAATGGAAAGAATAAAAATTGGATAATAAATAAAGGGAAATGAAAAATTTGTCAAAAAAATCCGACACCATGAAAACTAATTCCAAAACAACAATACCTGAAATTATGTTTTGAAGAAAAGATTTCATATTACAATGAAATCATTTCTTGAAGACACAATTTTGATATACAATTTTTAGCAACACTTGCTACAATGTACTTTCAACCCAAATCCAACACATGCTTTGTACACATGAATACAAAACCAATTACAAATTCCTCTACACTCATTCTTCTTAGAAGCGAAACCTAACCACCATAACTTGTCCAATAACACAATCAATAGAATCAAATAACAAGTCACGAACTCCATACAATCAAATAACAACTCAGTAACCCTAAACACATGTCAAAATCTCACAATGAGTTGATAATGAGCTAAAATAAAAGAATGCAATTATAGAATAATAAGCAATTTTTCATCTAATGAGGATCCACCGATATAATTTGCATGCCAATCCAACCTAAGGTGGTGAGCCATGTGGGACTTATGTGCATTGATTTTCTTCATCAACCACTACCTACATTGTCTATAAATATGGCACAAGCTTCAAACTCCCAATAGCACCAAGGTCAATTGGAAACCTATGGCACAAATCAAACCTTCCTCTATAAGTCATGTGGCTCAACTAGTGCTTGCAACTAATCCTCACCTTCATTAGCTTCCACACTACCCTCATCAATATTGTCATCATTATGATCATCAAAAGGATCTATATATGCCAAATTATCCCCACTATCACTTTCCCTATTGGCTTCTTTAGTTATGTGAATATTACTTTTTATAAGACAATTGCTACTTGCTTCTTGAATCACAACTATAAGCTGGGATTCATGGAATTGGGTTTCAATTAGATCACCATAACAAGTGTCCTATCCAAAATCATTATTAGATCCAACAACTACCTTATGTATTTCCACAAAGAATTCCGCTAAGCTACTACCCCATGACGTACTTTTGAAGACAACATCAACTAAACAATATAGTCATCATTCATAAGCCTAGCACATAAAAGGCCCAACAACTACCTTCAAATGGACACTTGCAGATTAACTTCACCTTAATGGGTCATTGTATCAATCTTAAGGTGATCATAAAGTATACTCACCACTTTGCATCACTCAATACCCTAACTACTGCTACAGCCATTTATCATATTCCACCCTAGTCTCCATCTACAATTTTTCCATGAGCAAAACAAACCACCTTCACTTGATTCATTCTCACCTAAATATGTCAAACATTTCATACAACATAATAGTCATGTCATGTAACAAGCAAGCATCATATTAACATACATAAGGTGTTATAGTCTATTAAGACTTATGTTTTTTTTTTTTTCAAAGGAACAACAATATTTGCATATTTTATTCAACATACAAGCAAACATAATTACAACATTATGCAAAATCTCCTAGAATGAAAAAAGAAGAAGCAAAAATAGGATAAAATTGAAAAAAAATAGTATAACATGCATATGACCCCAAACTCCATTGACACATTTTATCTAACATATGGCATGCAACAATGGTATAAACATATATACTATATAAAATGTGGCATGTGATCAACAATTTTATACAACTACAATGCATTCCTACTACAACACAACATGTTATGAACAATCACATGTCATAAAAAAGAAACAAGAAACTTACCTAAGTCGTGGTTGAAAATTTAAAAAAAAAAAAAAAAAAAAAAAAAAAAATTTTTTT
>JBBMOL010001936.1:0-30578 GCA_037954665.1 Laguncularia racemosa
AAATGTAATCTATGCACACCATATAATAACAAGAATAATTGAAATCTACGTGAATCAAACCATAAATGGATTGATCAAAACCGTGACATCTACTTCCTCTTCAACTCCAATTCACAACAAAAATGAAATGATGTTTGATTTCAAGTACAAAGAAACAATCAATCATTAACAAAAAAATTGGATCACAAATGTGATAAAAATATGTCTAAGAAACTCCAAATCAACCCTAGAAAATATGACTCACAAGAATATGAAATGTAAAACAACAAAGAAAGCAATTGAAATGACTCACAATTTCCCCTTTTTGCACTCGCCACATTCTAATTCATGGGTTGAGAAAGAGATAAGAGAGAATAGAACAAGGATGAACCTTAAGATTCCCATACTGTTAAGAGTTTGTGTCTAATTTGCAAAATGGCCTTCACACCCTACTATAGCAGTATTTATACTCGCCACCTTAGGCCTTATAAAATGTACAAAATTACCAACTATGCCACTTTTACGGTGGGACGGGTCCCTAATGGGAAATTCAATCAAAAGAAGTGTCCCAAAGAAAATACAACATAAATAGTCCAATTATAACTATAAAGAAAATAAAAGAAAATAGTCTTCATCATGCAAGCACTTCCATCGGATCGTCAGCCCAACTCATTCGCCGGTTCAAGTCGGTCCATATATAGCCCCCACAAACTGAAGTCTGAGTGAGGTTTGGTCCATTTCCCCAACTAAAATGATAAGTGTGCCTGTGGAATATATAAAACATTAATAAGATAAAAGGAGGTTAGTAAACGAATAATTCCAGGACTAGTTGCTCAAATGGTCCCTCAATCGCCAGATTCGAAACCCTTAGGTTCTTGCCTAATTATAGGTCTTGTCGGATTTGAATTCCATCATTAAAGCTTAGTTTACACAGATAAATCCCTAGAAATTGTGAACTAAAGTATCTTTGTTACAAATAATTCATGACAAGGAGAGAGCACACTCATTAGATTGAGGGATTGCATTGAGCTTTAAAGATTAAAAATCATAAATGCTAATGTGTTAGTAGTATTATTAGGTAACGATAATCATGATAAATGAGAAGTTTGATTAATGTTTTATTATGCTTGAGGACTATCAAGACTAAGTGTGGGGTAGTTTTGATAAGTCGCAAAATACCCTTAACTAGAGTAATGATAATTGTGCTTTAATGTTGAAATTTTTAGTGATTTGGTTGAAGAAAAGGGTGCTTATGGAATGAATGTTAATTTTAGGATATTTATAGAGTTATTATGGAGCTAAAGGAAGGAGTTTTGAAGAGTCAGAGCAAGTTTTTGGAAGGAGAATTGGCTACATTACATGTGAAGAAAAAGATTCTGGAAGTACACAACAAGATACACACCCATGCACTTTTGACTGTTTTACTTAGGTATTACTAAAGCGATTTTCTGGGAAAGTACCAACAACAAAGTAACGCCCAGTACTTTGCTTGTGCATCTAAGTTATGCTCTGTTCAAAGATGACATTTCAAAATACACCACTAGAAGTACACAGCCCTGTACATGCTCATGTATATTCACATAAGGACACAAGAAGTAAAGCATGAGATACATGAAGCGAGATACACTACTTGTGTATAATCCAATCGGTACATGTATAAATAGACCTTCAAGTTCGCCCTAGAGAACAAAGTTAACGAATTCTTATTTCTCTCGCTCCATAACAATGGAAATTAAGATTTTGTCGTTCTAGGGGAGATTGAAGACCCACTAAGAAAAAGATTATATCTTTTAAGGGGTTTTGACCATGAACTTTGTCTATTCTTCTAGTAATTGTTGTTATCTCTCCTTGTCAAGATTGTGGAGGAGTATCCCCAATATCTAGATTTTTTTTGAGAAACTACTCTATCGATGTGTAAAGATTTGATCTTTAATGCAAAGTTGTTGACTTTCTTATGATTAATTGCATTTCTTCAATTGGTTTCTTAGATTCATAGATCCGGACTAATGAATTATGCGTTATAGTCATATTAGTTAAATGAGAAATTGCTCATATGATTAGATTCTAATGCAATTAATGAGATTTGATTGTTTCTTCTAGAGATAGGAAAAACAAATCTTCTGTTTACAATCGATTATTTTTGATGCAAGATCATGTCCTTTATGCAATTCTAGGTTGCTAGTAACTAAGGAGAGATCCTATTGAAAACCCCAGATTATATAGGTTATATACAAGTGAAAGTAAGTTAACCTTTGACTAGAGAAAGATTCTACAGATAAGAAGTCAATTACGACAATCTTCAGAAAATTCTAATTGAATTCATGATAGAGAAGGAGTATGAATAAGATCTATGTTGCTTTTGTTAATTGATAAATCTTCAAAACATTGTTGTTAGTGACATTTGTTAGTTTGAGATTAAGTAATCAAGTATTAACACATTATTTAAGCAACGGTATTAGATAATAGGAATAGAGTTTAGAACTAGTAAATTAGTGTATCTCTAAGGGACGACCTTGTTGCTTACTTTCGCTATATTACGCTATGAAAGGTGCACTGACCTAAACTTCGTATAGGATTAGAATACAAGAAATCAATAAAATAAAACTATACGATTGGCAAACAATCAATGGACCACAACTTACGCACAACTTATGCTATCTACGTGCTACTTGCGAGTGCGACAGTGGCCGTTACAGACGATAGAAGACAGCCGAGCTCTGAGACACACATGCACTGGTGTGTGCAAGTGCGATGGTGGCCACGACAAACAACAGCTGATGCTCGTGCTGTTGCGAGTGCTAGTGCTACGTAGGCGGTGTAGAAGACAAAATAAAACGAGATCGAAGTTAAGTTGACCCGTGAGACTGTTGCAGCAAGTTGCATGGGTCCGGTGTCATACTATTGTATGACAGACTGACAAAAGACAGATAAATGGGATTGACTAGACAGAGATCGACAACAAAGACAGATAGAATGAGACGAGCTGATGCGAGCGACGGGCGACAGCAGCTTATTACCAGGAGGAGGCCAAAGAACGTGAACAAGATCAAGTTCCAATTCCACTAGCCTAGGGTTTGCTACATTGCGTCTTGATTTTTTTTATCATGTCAACTTGTGTTGTGTGTTTCCCCCCCATGTGTGCGGTCCAGTGATTGTGAGGTGTAAGATTAATATTTCGAGTGGAGTTGGAGCCATAGACTACGAGTGGAAGTGGACCGTGGACTGTGATTAGGATGGACCGTGGGCGTAGTACGTAAGTGGTGCTCGGTGTGGTTACTGTGTCAGTGTGGTGAAAACGAGTCTTAACTATGCAGTGACTCAGTGCGTGACGCTATGCAGTGACCTGTGTGGTATGTCCTCCGTCTCACTATCTCTATGTGTTTGTCTGTGCGTAGACTGTGTGAGAGTGGAGTGTGTGCCCACTATCCGTGTCCAGTTAGTGCAGATGCTGCTACCTCGAGTTGTGTCATCAGGCTCTCAACTCATGTGCAAGTGCTGTATAGTTTTTGTCTTTTGTGTGGGACTATTACTGTTCACTGTCTTTATTGTGTATTTTATTTTCTTTTAATCCCTTAAATTTTTTTATGTTAATAATAAATAATATAATTTATTACTAAATTATAAAAATATATAATGTTAACAAGTTTGGGATCCCAACGGGATTAACATTTATCCCATAACCCATCCCAAACCCTACAAGGTTTTTAAAATTAAACCCAAAACCCTCCCAACCCTAATAGGGTAGTAACCCTATAGAGTTTTAGTGTGGACGGGTGGGTGGGGAACCCGATAAAACCCGTCTCGCTGATAATCTCATTAGATGGGCACAAATTGGAAAAAGAAATCATTTGTGGCCTTGAAGTAGTAGACCACACAAAAGTGGCCTATGTACATATTTGATAAAAATAAGCCATGATAGGGTAAGGGATTGCTAAACTAAGGACTTTACCCAACCGATTCTCATGGGAAATATTTTGATGGAAATTATTCAAAGAATACTATTCCTAGAAGCTTTAGATAAAGCTAATCGCATTGTTTCAAACTAATGAAATGGCACAAAGACTAATGATCAATATGATAATGAATTTAATCGATTGTTATAGTTTGCCTTAAGAGACATTTATAAAGAATTTGATCATACACAGAAAGTATGATAGTTATTTCATGAAATAGAATGGACATAGGCAAATAGGGACAAATCATGATTTAAATTGCAAACAAAATCAAAAGTGGTACACAAGGGTCGAGCTTAGAATAAACAAAGCTAATGTGTAAGAAATGAAGCTCTACTAGTCAAGGATTGAATTTTTTGGCAAAGAGACCATTGATTTCAACCGAGTCCAAGTGATAAGGAAAAAGGCCAAAGGTTGAATGTGAGGCCACCAAAAATAAACCATTAGTTAACTTGTCATTAGCAAAGCCGATCATGGTAGTTTAATTGGATAATGAGACCAAAGAAATTACCCCCTAAAGTGCCCACACTGTAGGGGAAATGTTTCAGATATAGGGCGAAATGATCTAATGCACTAGCCTGTCTACAGAAGAATTTTGCAATATGTTTATGTGTGAAAACAAGGGCACTTGGTTACGTCTGCCTTAAGAGAAACCATGGACCTAGCTAGGGTTGTAAGGTCACAACACTCAAACTACCATTGAAGGCCAAGCCAATCGACCATATCGGGCATGGAACATAAGAGCCAAGACCAATACCACAAATGCTTGAGTGTTCATCTATTGAAGGCTTTGACGTAAGAGATTAGGTGAAGGAAGAGATTAGAAATATCGGGATATTGGAATTAGCAGGCTACAGAGTACATAGATAAAAAAAAGGAGATTTGTAACAGGATCCCCTTTAATCACTGCTCAAGCCGACTTTAGTTTCTTTTTATGACACGATGAGCTAACACGTTCTTTCATAAGTTTGTTTGTACTCAATGAAGGAAGCTGGAAATCCATCCTCAGCGAAGAACTTAAAGATTAACTTCTTACAAAGAAAAATTCATCACAAAGGATAGTAAAAGAATGCCTAATTTGATGGTACAAAGTAAGAAACATGCCTACATATATGATCATTTTATCCATGAGAAGGTGTGAAGCGATCTTAGGAATGGATTAGTTATCAAAGCACTTTGCCGCAACGCAGATTGTTAGAAATCAGGAAGTGAAGTTGAGTAGCCGAGATGAAATAGTGTAGTATAAATGAGGATAATCAATCAAGGAGAAATCTAGAAGCATCTGCTAAATATATTATGAGAAGGAGGGACAATATCTTGAAAAACTATGAGCATTAATTTAATAAGTTAGTAGAGATAGAAAAGAATTGCTGAGATTGGAGGAAATAACTATCGATAACGAATACTCTAAGGTATATCTTAAAGAATAACCAGGGTTACTTTTATAAGATTAAAAAAATTAAACAAATATTGACTATCATTGAGAAAAATGGATTTAGCATCGAATAAAAGCTGGTACCAAACTAAATTCAAGGCACCTTAAACGAAAGGCCCTGGAAGCAAATTGAAGGAATTGAAGAAAGCAATTACAAGAATTAATTTGAGAAGGTATTCATTTGCCCAAGCATATCCTTGAGGGAGATCTAGTCTATTAGTCAGAAGACAGATGGATCTTTATAGCTATGTCATTGATTTATCAAGAATTTGAATTGAGGTAACCATGAGAACAAACTTCAGTTACCAAGAATTGATGATTTATTTGACAGCTACAAAAGCTAGTAGTTTCTACTAAATAATTGCGATCCAATACCCATTAGTATAAGGATTGGGTCTGAGGACATCCCTAAGACCGCCTCTAAATGCGAATATCATTACAAATTCTAGTAATTCCAATGGACTGATAAATGCTCCAACTATGTTCATGGACCTCATGAACATGATCTTTAAGTCATTCTTGGATAAATTCGTAGTGGTTTTCATCAGTATTGATATCCTAATTATTCTAAAACTCAACTAGAGCATATGAAATCACCTGATGAGTTGCCCTTAGGACAATTGAAGTAACAACGAATATACATAAAATTGTCCAGATGCAAATTATAGGTTAGTTGATGGTGGCTTCATTAAGCATATTATATTTGTGAAGGAAGTGATGGTAGAATCCAACAAAGATAGAAAGCCAGTAATAGATTGGAAACAAACCCACTCGATTACCGAAGTAAGAAGTTTTTCTTAGGTTAACCAAATACTACAAAAATTGGTGAAGAACTTTTCACAAATATTGAAGCTATTGACTAAACTAACCCAAAAGACGTAAAGTTTGAGTAAATGATACTTGCGAGGAACATTAGAAGTTGATGCAACTATTGATCCTAAGCTCCTATCTAAAACTTTACCCAACCTAAAAGAATCCTTTTTTGTATACCGTATTCCACACGTAATGGATTGGTATATTTCGATGCAGAAAAAGAAAGTTGTGTGGCGTACACATCAAGGTAGATGAATCGCATGAGAGGAATTATCTTACTCACAATCTAGAACTGCAATGAAGCATATTTACCTTAGCAGACATGGAGACATTACCGTATATGGGCATAAATGTGAAACATATATGGGATTTTTTATTTCCCCAATAAGAGCTAAAGTGTTTATTTTACTCAAAAGGAGCTTAACATGTTGAGAGAAGATGACTTCAATCTCATCAAAGACTACGATGTTATTATAACTATCATCTAGGGAAAGCCAAAGTTGTAGCTGAGCTTTGAGTCGAAAGAATCATGGCTAGGTAGTAGGCACTATATAAACCAAACAACAACATGTTATAAAGGAATTCGAGAAGCAGATGATTAAATTCCTAGGTATGAGGTGGAAGCCAAGTAGCAAATCTAAAGTAGTGAACCTACTCTGCCTAGATAGAATAAAAGAGATGTAGCTCAATGATCTAAAGATAACAGACCTTCAAAAAAAAATTGAGGCGAAGGAGCTAAATCGATTTTGAAGTAGATCAAGACAGATTCTTAAAGTTACAAGGTAGATGGTGGCGTACATTGAAATACAAAATCGAGAAGTGATATTTTAGATGAAGCCCACAATTTTTAGATCCATAATACACCTAAGGAAAATAAGTGTATCAGAGCTCCAGAAGGGTTTATAGTGGATAGGTATAAGAGGGACATACACAATTCATCTCTCAATGTTTTTTTCCTCCAAACCGGTTAATGGCCAAACATAAAAAAAAACCTAGAGGACCTACAATAGCCATAACCAATTTCAAAGTGAAGTGGAATGAAATCACCATAAGGCTTTGTTATAACTTTGCCAAGGATAGGACTAGATATTCTATATGGGTAATTGGTAGACCGATATGACTAAATCTTCTTATTTCCTACCCATTAAGATGACGTATTCCTTTGGATAAGTTAGGTGGAATTTTTTTCTGAGAAATTGTAAGATTCCATGGAGTGCCACAAGAGTTAGAATGTGATCCGAGATCCACGATTCATATCAAAATTTTGAAGAAGTCACAGCAACTCTAGGGACAAAATTGCAATTTATGCGACTTATCATTCTCAAACACACCATTAAAACTTAGAGATATGCAAAAGAGCTTGTGCATTAAATTTTCAGAGATATTGAGATCGACAATATGCCATTAGTTGAATAAGCTTACAACATATTATCATTCATCAATCAAGAAGGTCTCCTTATTAAGCCCTAATACAAAGTAAAGTGTAGAACTTTTGTTATATTCGGATTGGAATTGAATAAATTACAATTAGGCAGATCATGGTACATAGAAATGACGACAAAGGTTGCCACCGATCAGAACAAAGGATGAAGGGAAACTCAAGATCGACATAAGAGTAGGCCGAAGTTGAAAGAATAGAAATTTGAGTTTCTACTAGGGACTAATATGTCTATCTAAAGGTTCACACCAATCAAAGGGACAAGAAGATTTGATGATAGAAAAAAAAAAATTGAGTCCCAAATATGTTAGGGCCAAAATGAGATTTTAGAAAAGGTTGGAGAAATTGCATTACATCCTCGCTCTCCCCACCAACTGACAACCTAAACCACCAATACAATCCCTGTAACAAACAAATGCCTCCAACACGTACTACACCCATTCGCCATTGAGATTGGAACACAAGACAAAACGGCCCAATTTGGACCAAACTCGAACAACCTACCCTATAATCGAGTAACTTCAAACAAACACACGCGAAATCCAACGCAACATTTATGATAAAAAAAAAGTACAAAGGAATATGCATTTAACCGAGAGGCCACCATGGAAAAGAGAAGATTATATGAAGGAGAAGTATTCCCAACTAAACGAGAACCAGATCCATTCAAAATTATTTAGGAACAACTTAAAAGAGGGAGAATTATAAAATCCATTGAAATTCGAATACGATAATAGAAGCTAAAAAGATAAAATGAATGCATTAAAAATTTTTAACTATATCTCACTTAAATTTTAAATTAAAATAAATGATCATGAGGAAAGCGAATGCAAAAAATTTTTACCATAAATAATAGAAATTAATTAAAAATCAGAAAGTTTGGAGATAATCAAATAAAAAAGTTCTGAGTCAATAAAGTATTCCATGTTTAGAATAATATAATTAACTAATTCATAAAAATTTTGTATTAAAAATACTACATTTCTAAATTTACATAAAGTACTATGGCCGAGAAGAACGGACCAAAAAATAAAAAATGTATACCCCCTATAGTGAATTATGGCCTCCAGAACATCCACGATCTACGATCCACCAAACAAAAAGAGAAAAGCAAGAGAGAGGAAAGAAGGATAGAAACAAGAAAAGAAAGAAAAATCAAAACACCAAGAGAGTAAATCGAAAGGAAAATCTCCATGGAAAACGCACCGCCGCTTCACCAAGTTCCCGATTGCGCCGATGCTAAGGAGACTCCGGCATTCCATGGGGAATCACTGTACCCATTGCACGTACGAAGTTATAAATCACAGAACCGGGACCACCTAGAGAATTCTCGAGATAGCTTTATAAAACTAGACTAGATTTTTATAGGAAAAAAATGTATTTACAATATTTAAATATTATTTTAATAAGTATATAAAAATAAAATTAACTTAAAAAAATAGTTAAATAATTAAAAATACATTCAATAAAAAGAATATTCATCATGAGTAGTATATAATAGCATAGATTTCTTTATGTTTGTTAGAAAGTAATAAAATTATCCTATATATTTACTCTCAAATACAACATTAAGTAATCGAAAATGATACAACATGTTATTAGAAACTCTAAATAAACTGGTATAGGTGGTGTATGATATTAATATTTAAGATATGAATATGTAAAATAGATTTCATGCAAAGTTTTGAGAATATATTATATAATGTATTCGAGAAATGAAAATTGTTGGATAGTCGCTATTGTATTTGTGTGGGGAATCGAGTATAATTGGAGGTTACATGTACATTTTTGGGTGTGCCAAAATATAGTATTAATACTCTATGTGTGTGTTGACTTTGTATGAAATTGTGTGTGTGTGTGTGCAAAGCGTGTATCGCATTCGCAAGTTGGAAATTCGTATGCTAGTAGAAAAAAGGATATGTGTTCAAGCAGATGGTATGTGCGAGTAGAGAAAGTGTATTTGTGCAAAACACAAGTTGATTTGCTAGTGCAAAGTGAAACGACTAGAGATGAGAAGTGATGCATGAAACTCTAATTATGGTTAAATCTAGAACCCCCACATAGTATTGTATTCAATTATCTTCGAGGATCATCTTGAATAAGAAAACGTAACTAAACCCCCATCACATCTGTTGACTGAAAACTAAGTTATGCAAATATTATCTAGCAATACTAGTTAAGAATTCCTGAATGAAAAAGTTCTTTAGCAAAAGAATAAAGAAGGGTTATCACCTCATAATTTCCCATGAATAAAGGATGTGTTATTTTTCTTCATTAAAAAGCTCCCCTTGGCCGTAACCCCCTTGCACGGAATATATAGTACACGATCCAAATGGGAAACACTAAAAAAAAAAAAAAAAAAAAAAAATAAGAAAAGAAAAAAACAAAAAATAACACAATATGAAAATCCAAATTGCCCAATCTATCCTATATTTATGTAACCGAGTAAGGCAAACTAAATAATATAAATATAAACCAACAAATACAAATCAACACAAACGAAAGTGTATCTATTGTAGCAGTACTCTAAAAAATATTATAATGTAATTTAAATTTATTGTACTCTTTTATGTCACGTGAATCAAGTTACAAATATATGTTTCTCATCATTGTAGTTTTGATTCCCTGGCTGTAAGTTTCGTGACTAGTTCCTGTGGAGCTTTTCATCCACTTAACTTTAGTACGGGTCATCGAGCCTCCAAATACTATGTATGAATCATGTAAATTTTGACTCCTTCATTTTATACAGTTCATCCTCATCAGAGTGTGTGCAGCTAGTATTCGCCGTGTGTGTGGGAAATAAGAGTGTGTAGGGGAAAATTTTGTGGGTAGGTGCGTGCATACAAAGTGCCGTACAAGAACGTTCGTTATAGTTACTGGATGAGAGCGTAGATGAGAAGGGAGGTGGTCGATTCGAAAGTTCTCCCAAATGCTACGTATTTTCGAGCGAGCTCAACATGTAATGTCTCCATAAACTATATATGTAAATAAAATGGAAAGTACATAAGTGAGTCCGGCAAAAGGAATTATGAAGTCCGTGAGGGGAGTGAATCTGGCGAGGTGAAGATGAAAAAAGGTGAACAGGCCATGAAGATAATATATATATAATTATATGTATAATATAGAAAAAAAAAGAGAGAGAGAGAAGGAATCCCAGCGAAGGAGTCATACGGAAGGAAATGAGGACCACAAATAGTGAACGGATAAATTATAATATAATATTGTATAAAAAAAAAAAGAAAGAAAGTCAGAGCTGCAACCATGGATGGGCGGCATGAACCAATGCCACAAGACGATAAACTGTTAAAAATATTTATATAATTATGTATAAATATATATAGAATATATAATAAATATATAATATAAAATGAAATAAAATGGAAAAAAAAAGGAGAGAAGAGAATATTACGGTAAAAAAAAATTTTCACGATTAAGTAATATATGTATATATATATAAATGTAAATATAGGTAAAAAAAATTAATATAATAATATAATAAAAACAATATTATATATTTAAATAGATTTTCTAAATTAGGAGAAAGAGAAACGGATGGTATTTAAATGACTTTATAAAAATCTGATATTGGTGAATTATCTTTTCTGATATCATGATTTGTTGATTTTGTGATCATAGATTGAATGGTAGTGTCATATATTTGTCTTTAATGGACTGAAATCTTATTGGATTAATTCCTGCGTGGATCACCCACAAAAATGATCATAATTATACAAACTTAAATAAAAATTGACATACATTGCATGAGACATTGTATATCGAAGGCCATCACTAACTATAGGACGTCATCATGAGTAATTAAAAGAATTACTGTTCTTCAATTGTGAACTAAGTGATAAGGGATTATCGCGCCTTGATGGTTTCCAAGTCCGATTTTTTCCTTCAAGGTGATTTATTATTTGGTGTGTCTAATTACACCTGAGTTTAACAACGATTAGACATAAGAGACAATCAGCAAAAAGAGAGATAAATTAATTAATTGGGTTTAAAACCTGTGCACTGATGTTAAGATCCAAAATCCAAACCCCATGTCAAGGGGGGGATAAACTTCTACCTGGATACCAGAAGACTACGTATGATGTTGCATTCATATGGTTTCTCATGGCATAGCATATAAATTTCAAAATTGTTTGAAATTGCTTGTGCATTATAAAGATATTGAGATACTACCCTCCTATCTCAGTAGGCTATAGCTTACCTTTCTAGCAGATCTTTGTATACCGATTCGCAATAAACTTTTAGGGATCAGAATGCAAGGGTGAAAATTAAAATGACCTTCTTTTATAGATTCTCATGAAAGTATCAGTGATTAGATATTTGTAAATATTTTAAATTTGTTTATGAGAGATTTTCAATTCTATTATGGTGTGACCTATATAGACTTACCTTTGAGATTCTATTGTGACTCATTCAATGAATACGGAAAAAAAATATAAATGGAATGAAATGTTGAAATGCTAGAGACATTCAACTTTGTATAAATTATGTATTTTAGTAGTTAAATCGATCTTGTTAAGGATGAGAATTAATAGATTAATTAGAATGGATATTTATTCTTAGAACTTAATGAACGATGAAATTATAAAACTTAGATAGTGTTTTTTTCATTTGTTATTTTAGTAGGACTTTCGATTCTCTACAACTATCTCAATCATGAATATGAGAATTGAAGCTATATTCTTATTATATGATCATATAAAATATTATTATTATAATTGATTTTAATATTTAATTTAGAGACTTACGAACCCTCTAACACGCAAAATGGTTATATGTTTAATAAGTGTACACATTACGCCTAGACTTTAGTAAAAACTTTCTGACGCTACCCTTTAAGTGTGAAAATAACATTTAGTATGATGTTGTTTAAAAAGCCATCTAAATGAAAATAAGGTGATGTTTTAATACAACCGAATTGTAGTCATATAGTTTTATCTAAAGTTTATGAAACGTTGGTCTAAAAAAAAGATTGATATGTTTATACATTACAAACAAGGAATACAAGAAAGAGACACAGATTTGCTAGCTTAGATATCAAGATTTGTTAATGAAACTGTTGTAACTAGAAAGAAATTAGTTTACATAGACAGATTCAGCTATAACAAACTACCAAGATTTATGAACAAAATTAAACAGATCTAAAGTATATATCATACTATAAATAAACCGGCAAAAAGGGAAAAGGGTTTTTTTATACTCTTTTAACCCCCCTTCTCGGAAATCAAGTATCAATTGAGGACTCCCAAGCCAGAACTGATCGAAAGTCCAACCTACATAAACCAACACAAATCACGAGTTAACCTTACCGATCTAAGGAAAACACAAGAGACAAAATAAAGAGTGGGAAAGAGAGCGATAACTTATCTGAAACCCTAAAGTGAGAGAGTGAGAGTACGAGGCGGAAGTGGAAACAAAAATCAACATTCCGTAAGTGAAATAGTTGATGGGCTTGGGCACTGGTTAAGGTAAATAAGTGGCTGGGCCTAAGAAGTTTTAAAACCCAACAATTTGGTGCTTCTCCGTTATGGCTTCAACAAGAGTCACGAGGAGGAAGTTCCAAATTGCAAATTTGGTGTTTTTCATTAGCCGGAGACTATGAAGGGAATGCATCACAGTATGTAAGATTCTTCTATCAAAGCCAATTTGGTTACTCAACAAACTATGACTGATTAGAATTCCACTATCAATACTTCTATTCAAAACTTTTCAGAGAAAATGGATAACTTTCAGAATCGGAATGGAATTCTCAACAGGATGCAACTCAAGTTCATTCAGATTCGAATCATTCATCACAGTTCTGGCAAACGGATTCCTTATTGAAAGGCATCAAATAGAAATTCCCAAATTTCCGGACAAGATAGTTTTGGATGGATCTATCAAACTCACAAGTTTTATTTTACTTTCATAAAGTACCATTAGTAGACAAAGACTTGAAATTGCATCATTTGCTAGAGGTAGAAGCCCTTACAATATTTGTAGAGGCTTTAAGCAAAATAGCCTGTTGGATCGTGGGCAAGCTACTTGCAAGCTTTAAAGACTAAATTGGAACTTTCGAATATGAAGATATTCAAGGAGCCCATGGAAAAATTGATGGACAAAAGAAGTCGGTAAGTGAAAATCAAAAAGAATTAGAATCTTTGTCTAATCAAGTTGTAGGCATCCTTAATCTTTTCTTGCTTTCTTGTTTCATTTCTAGCCTTAAATCTCAACATATGCAAAGAGGTTCAAAATTTCTCACCTACATCATTACCTCATGCCATTGGGTTAGGCAAAAATGCATGAAATCCAAGTTTTCAAGACCATTCTTTCAGACGCTCATAATCTATCCCTACTTCTTTCCAATCCTACTACTTACCATAACAATTTTCTAAACCTCAACATACCCAGTTCACAATTTTAAAACCACACCTTACCATAAAAAAACTCCTCTAAAGAGGAAAATCAAGTTAGACGAGAACAAGGCCTAAGCTACAATGATGAGAAATACTCCAGGAATCATAAATTAGGCAAATTGTTCTCGTTTGTAAATACAAGATGAAGAAGATGGACCTACAGTGGTCTATGTTGAAAGCATTTGGCAGAGGATTCGGTTGTGGGTATAAAGTTACAGATGAAACACGTGATTGATTAGTTATCAATGCAATGTCAAGCACAATTGGTGCCAATCGTACCCTTCGATTTTATTGTAATGGTGGAAATGGTCATTCAAGTGACAGTGATTAGTGTATTCGGGAAGTACGCACAATTTTGTGCAAACAAGAGTAGCTAAATAAATTTCATCTTGGGACTGCAAGTAGCTTCTACAACCAATTTTGGTGTTATGTTGGCATAGTAGAAAGCTATTTGTGAAGGTCAGTGTTCCGATGTTAATGTTGGAAGTTACAAGGGCTGGGTTTTCGAGAATGGTTCTATGTTTTGCAATTCAGGGTGCTGATTTTGTTACTCGGAGTTCAATGGTTACAAACGTTTTGGACCGTCCTTACTATTGATTCCACAAATTTTGACAATCAATTTGTGAATCAAGGGAGCTACAGTGACATTGCAGTGAGTTTAACATGGTGCCTTAGCTCAAGTTTATCGCATCACCCTATCGAAAATAAATTACTTAAAAGTGATTTCAGTTGCTTCATGTATCAATTGAGTGGCGTCAGGAGTTCAGATTCTAATTCATGCATATGCCACCAACAATAAGATATTGATCTGTTATTGGGCCAAATATGCTTCCGTTTTTCAGCACCATTCAACATTGCCACCTTGGTGATCGTCTATCATAGGATTCCATCTTATTTCAGACAGTAACCCAGTGATGTTAAGCCCATAGGTACCCTCATTTTCAAATAAGTTAAATCGAAAAACAGTTAAAGAAATGATGGAGTCAGGCATCATTCCGCATAGTAAACAAGCCCATTCCACCTCACCTATACATTAAGTTCAAAAAAAAAGATGGTCGTTGGAGATTAATGTAAAGATTATATGGCTCTAAAATCACTGATACAGCAAAGAGAGTTTTTCCCATACCAACTAAAGATTAACTTTAGATGCGTTGTATGTTTATCTGCAGTGTTCTTCGAAACTGGATTTGCAGCTCCGAGTTACCATAAATAAGAATGAATCCAGAAAGATGTGGAAAAAACAACTTTTAGAACTCATGAGGTACATATGAGATCTAAGTAATGCCCTAGGCTTAAGCATTGCATCCATCCACTTTCCAAGCAATTATGAATAAGATTTTCCAGCCATTTTTTACGACGTTATGTGGAGGATTCATTTGATACATATTGATTATAGCAAGGATGTTACTGCAGACATTTACAACACTTGGAGTTAAGATTAACAATTGTAACAAGCAATGCCAACATATTATGTTAAGGCTTCCTAAATGTATTTTTGGCAGCATCTACTCTAGCTATTTGGGTCCATAAATTATCCCTGAAGGAGTGAGTCCTGTCCTTCTAAAGTATCATGGAGATCAACATGCCTCTTGGCTTATGACTCAAAAACAGAAAGAGGCTTTTTTTGGGTGGTTGGATATTATCGAAGATTTGACAAAATTATGCTAGCCATTGCATCAACCTCTGACGGATTTGTTTACAAAGGTATGGGTTTTCATTAGAATGCTCATGCTCAACAGGCTTTTGAATCTCTTAAAGCCGCCCTGTTACAAGCCCCTATTTTGAGGTTGCCGGATTTTTCAAAGACTTTTTGTCCCCATTGAAATTGATGCTTCTGGATTGGCTATAGGTGCAGTACTCATACAAGAGCTCACCCTATTTCCATATATAAGCAAAAAGTTACCTTTACATTTACACAAAGCTTTGCCTGTTAAGGAGCTTTATGGCTATTGTGGCAAGGCTGTAACGCAAGTGGAGACAGTATGTGTAAGTTCACATTTTCTACTTACTGATCATAGAAGCCTTAAGGAGATACAACACAAGTATTCAAACACCTAAGCATCAGAAGTAATCTTTCTAAGATGATAGGATATTACTACACTATCCATATAAATGCAGTCAAGAGAAATCAAGTAGAAGATGCTTTGTCTAGATATTAACAGAGGAGGGCCAGTTTTTTTGGATGGTCTTCACCACGTAATTTCTTTCAAAGAGACACTAAAGAAAGAGTATCAGACCATTCCTGCTTTTTGTGCAATTAATTTCTGACCTTCGCACATGGGCACACAAACAAATATCCTATAGTTTGTAAAAATAATTTGATTATACTATCATAGCAGATTGCTTTTGTGCCCACAATCTTCTTTGATCCCAACTTTACTAAATTTTATATCCTTACTATAATGTTTAATTATCTCCTCCTAATTAATAATTTATTTCTTAAATATTAATAGGATCAAAGGCTCTTCAACAACATGTTGGGTGGTGGCAAACAAGACCAAAAATAGGTAGTGAATACAAAAAAAGAACAAGATGGCATAAGAACAAAAAATCAAACCTCAATTGATGGGAAGCAAGTGTTAAAGAAAATAAGGATGAAAACCAACAAATCCAATCAAATGAACGGAAAAGTAGTTTGAAAAGAATTGTCACAAAGTGTAACATTTAGTTTTAGATGAGATAGGTATTAAGGAGTTATATATATATATATATATATATAATATATATAGATAAATAAACATCTTACGAGAAACCTAGGATGGAGAAGTTATAGAGTGACAATGAATCAAAACTTGAGAAGTTGAGAGTGGAAAATTGCAATTTATTTAATTTAGAAAAGCACAGTAAATGAAAAGCAGATTCCCATGATTTATTATTTTACTTTACTTAACATTTATAATAGTTTAGTCTATGTATTATTACAGGAAATAAATTAAATTGGTTTGTAAAATATTAAAAAACAAAATTAAAAATTAATTGAGTTTGGTTTTATAGTTTATATATATATTTCCACTCTTCATTTATAGTTAAAACTTTTATTACATTTCTACGATATATATTTATATAATGTATTATATAAAGTTATATAGCATTAACGTTTATGATCTATAATGTAATTATTATCAAGATGAAAACTCTATATTCAACACTAATGATCTCATTTTTATTTGAGCTTAAGAAATCTTATCCATTTGTCATATTTTATGATTTGCACCTTTTTCATAACCTTTTACAATTATATTTTTTTCATCTTCATGACTTTATGCCTTCCCAACATGGTTTACATTTATTATCCATGCAAAATGACCATAAAAACTTATAGTCCAAAATAACAACAACAACAACAACAATAAAACTCTTTCTAAATAATATATATATTTTTCATATGCAGTGAAAGATCATTCATAGTCAATAATTGTGAACCTGTACCGTTTAATTAGCAATTCCATTTAGCTAATTATAAAATTTGTTTTTCATTAATTTAATTCTTACATTACTTATACACATTTGGTATTGACAATTCTTTTTATTTTTTCCTTCTATTATTGAATTACCAAAGCGGTACAAAAAAAAAAAATTAAAGTGTGGAAATCCTAACTAAAAATCAACTTATCTTCTAAAATCCAGGAAAATAACTTTCAAAATTTGGAGATATGCTTATGGCAGTTTATAAAAAACTTAAAATAAATATAGAAATAAAAAAGACATAAAAAAACTAAGCCCAATTTTCTTAAAAAATAATGCAAAAGTCCATTTTTTTCCCCAAAAAAAAAAAAAGATTATACATTAATTTAACATACATAGAAAGAATGACAAGCAGAGCCAAAACTAAGTTATTTGTCAATTATTTGCTGAACTGTAATTTAATATAAAATAATAAAAAAACTAAATTATATTATTATGATTAGATTTGATTCCAAAAAAAGATTGAACCATATTGACCATACTCACCGATGATTACCCGTTCTAATGTAAGTATGTAACAGAATTTGGCGACCGATGATTCTATTTGACAATACGAAGAACTAAGAGTATCGCGTGGTTTCACATTTTCCTCGCCAAATAGCCGAAACCATATTGTGCTCAATTACTCATTTTCCAGCTTTGACTAAAACAAAATCACCTAATGATCTGTACTTTACAGTGATACCTAATGAGTGCCCGCCATGCCATGAAAAAGTATGCAGGTGCCTTTAATTAAGACGCGAGAATGTAGGTTAGAGCTGTCCGGACCCATGCCTACTCTTCGTACAAAGTAATGGCCTGTAATCTGAACCCAACAAATCCATGGTCTTTTCCTCAATAAGAAGAATATGGAAGTACATAGTTTGTATTGAATGGGCCCAATGTTATCTCCCATCCAATCAAACACCGATTGTATCATAACCTCCAAGTCACCTTAATGTTTTCGGCGCGAAAACATTAAGGAGCTTGGAGGATATGCTAAACTCAGTTGTTTGGATGGAGATAACCATAGGCCCCATCAATACAAACGTATGAACTTCCAGTAAATCTTCTTATTGAGGAAAGCCCATGGATTTGTTGGTGTTCAGATTACAGGCCATTCCCTATAGTACGAAGAGTAGCAAGGGGACCGTACCGCCCCCCACCACCCTCTAACATACATTCTCGCTCTTAATAAAGGCCCTCATATTATTTCATAGTCAAAGGCGGGCACTTCAATTAGACACTGCAAAGAACGAGATCATGTAGGTGATTTTGGTTTAGTCAAGCTGGAAATGAGTAATTGAGCACGAAAAATGGATTCTCGGCATATGTGGGGCGAGAAAACAGTGAAACCACGATACTCTGTCTTCGAATTGTCAAATAGAATCATCGCCAAAATTCTGTAACAACTTACATTAGAACGGGTAATATGGGTGATTATGGTCCAATTATTGGTTCAATCTTTTTTTTTGATCAAATCAAATCCATAAAAAAATAATTTAGTTTTTTTAATTAATTTATATTAAATTCAGTTTCAGACCAAATACTTGACAAATAAACTTAGTTTTGGCTCGGCTTGTCCTTCATCTATTATGTTAAATTAATAATAATTTTTTATTTGGGGAAAAATGGACTTTGCATATTTTTTTTAGAGAAAAATGGGCTTAGTTTGTTTTCTTTTTATTTATTCTATTCTTTATATAAGTTTTTTATAACAGCCATAAGCATATCTACAATTTTGAAAGTTATTTTACTGGATTTTAGAAAAGTAAATTTTTATGATTAGATTCCACAATTCATTCTACACTCGATTGTAATTACACATATAGAAAGGAAAATTAAAAAGAATTGTCATACCAAATGATAAAAGTAATGTAAGAATATAAATTAATGAAAACAAAATTTTATAATTAGCTAAAAGGATTTGCTAATTAAAAGGTACAGTTCACAAATATTGACTATCCTGATCTTTCCACTGCCATAAGAAATAATTATATTATCTAAGCAAGAGTTATTAATTGTATGATGTTTTTGTAGATTATATTATGGACTATAATATAAAAATTTCATTAGCATGTTAAAAAATGTAACCATGAAGGAAAGGCATAAAGTCATGAAGATGAAAAAAATTATACATTAGTAAAAAGGTTTATGAAAAGGTTCAAATACAAAAAATAAGAAAAAAGATAAGATTACATAAGCACAAAATAATAGATATAGATTTGAATAATGCGTTTCACTTGATAATATTACATTATCGGATATAATACCGTAATTGCTATAAATTTATACAACATAATAATAAATAATTCGTATAAATGTAATAAAAGTAATAAACACAAATAAGAAGAATATATAGTATAACACAAAAACCAAACTCAAATAACATTTTAAATTAGTTTTCTTACTATTTTACAACCAATTAATTACTTTACCATTCATCATACAAGAACAAACTATACTAAACTGTTAAGTAAAGTAAACTAATTAAATCATGGAATCTGCTTCATTTACTGCTTTACAAATTAAAAATTGGCCAATTTTTGCACTCTCAACTTCTCAATTTTATCATCATTGTCACACTATAATTCTTCACCAACCCTAGTTATCACTTAATACGTATAAATATATAATAATATATATAAATATAATATTAAGTAATTAAAAACACCTTTAATAACCTAACTCTCTCTAAAATAAATGTCACGTTAGCTGACAATTCCTTTTAAAACTATTTTCCTTTCATTTGATTGGCTTTTGTTGGTTTTCCTCTTATTATTCCTTATAAACTTTGCTTCCAATCAATTGAGGTTGAATCTTTGATCTTATTGCCATCTTGATCTTTTTAGTTCATCTACCATATATTTGACATTGTTTGCCAACACCTCAACCATTTGTTGAAGAGCCTGGATGCTATTAATATTTAAGAAATAAATATAAATAGGATGAGCATAAAATAAACATTAAAGTAAGGAAAATAAACAATTAGTAAAGGTTGGGATCAACGAAGATTGTGGCACAAAAACAATCTGCTATGATAGTAATCACAAATTATTTTTTTCCAAACTTATAGGAAATTTGATTGTAGCCCCATGTGCAAGTTCAGAAATTAATTGCACAAAAGCTAGGAAAGGTCAGATACTCTTTCTTTAGTGTCTTCAATGAAAGAAAAATGTGGAAAGACCATCCAAAAAACTGCCTCCTCTGTAAATTATCTAGACAAAGGCATCACTACTTGATTCTCTTGTCCTGATTTATAAGTGATAGGTGTAGTCATATCCTATCAAATTAAGAATATACTTTCTGCTGCTTTTAATGTGTTTGAATAACTTGTGTTAGAATCTCCTTAAGGCTTCTATGATATCCCCCGATAAGAAAATGTGAACCTAACACATACTGATCTCCACTTGCGTACCGCTGCGCACAATAGCATAAAGCTCCCCTTACATAGGCAAAAGCTTTTTGTGTAAATGTAAAGTAACTTTTTGCTTAAAATATTAAATAGGGTGATTCTCTTGTAAGAGTACTGCACCAATAGCCAATCCAGAACATCAATTTTCAATGACAAAAGTCTTTGAATAAATCCGGCAACCTCAAAATAGGGGCTTGTAACAGGCGGCCTTAAGAGCTCAAAGCCTGTTGCCCACTTGAGCATCTAATGAAACCCATCCCCTTTGTAACAAAATTCCGTCAGGGTGAATGGCAATGGTAGCATAATTTATGACAAATCTTCGGATAAATCCAACCAAATCCCAAAAAAGCTCCAACTGTTTTTTAGTCATAATCAAAGGCCACTGTTGAACACCCTGAACTTTAGAAGGATCAGACCACTCCACAGTGGATACTATATGACCCAAATAGTCATGAGTAGAATGCAGCAAAAATTCATTTAAAAGCCTTAACATAAAACTGATTGCTGTAACACTTGTAATATTCACTCCAAGTTTGTAAATGTGCAGAAACATCCATCTATAAACCAATATGTCATCAAAGGAAAACCACCACAAAACGTCGTAAAAATGGCTGGCAAATCTTAATTCATAATAGCTTGGAAGTGATGGGCATGCTTAAGCCAAATCATTACTAGGAACTCATCATAGTCCCTCAATGAGTTACTAAAGTTGTTTTTTCACATCATCTGGCATCATTCTAATTTGATGGTAACTTGAGTGCAATCCCAGTTTCGAAAAACATGCATCAACATACAACTCATCTAAAAGTTTTCTCAATGATTGTTAGGGAAACCATCTTTGATAGAAACGTGATTTAGAGTCCCTATAATCTATACATAATCTCCAAGTACCAATCTTTTTTTTTAAACTAAAAGTATAGTGAGGAGAATGGGCCTAGTACCTATGCTGCATGAATGCCTGACTCCATCATTTCTTGTAACCTGTTTATCGATTTCATTTTTTGAAAAGTGAGGGTACCTATAGGGCTTAAACATTCACTGGCTTACTGTCAGAAATAAGATAATCCTATGACCTAGACAGATCACAAATTTGGGCAATGATGAAGGTGAATGAAAAACGTAAGCATATTTTGCCCAATAACATATAAATATCTTTATTGTTGGTGGATATGCATGAATTAGAACTGCCTCCTGAGCCATCAAATGAAAACATGAAGCAACTGAATCACCTTATTTATTTTTAGTAATTTTCGCAATGTTGATGCGTAATTTTGACTAGGCCACCATTGTTATCTCCCTGCAATGTCACTGAATCTCCTTGATAACACAAATTTGCAATAGTCAAATTTGTGTAATCAATAGTAAAGGGTCCCCAACGTTAGTAACCATTTGAACTCCAAGAACAAAATCCGCACCCTGAATTGGCAGAAACATAGAACAATTCCTTGAAAACCATCCTCTTGAACATCCAACAAACATCGGAACACTGACCTTCACAACATAGCTTACAACTATTGTCCCCAATCAAAACACCAAAATTTGGTTGTAGAAGCTACTGTCAGTCCAAGATATTGAGCTACTCTTGTTTGCACAAAATTGTAGTGCGTACTCCCGAATCCACTAACACTGTCACTAGATGACCATCAACCATTCCAAAAAATCGAATTGGTACGAGGCACCAAATGTCTTGACATTGCATGAAAACTTAATCCAATCCTTATCATCTTTCCCTTCTATACCCACAACGCCGAATCCTCTGCCAACTGCTCTTTCACAAAGACAACGTAGTAGGTCCCATCTTCTTCAAATCTTGGTAATTAACAAGAGAAAATTTGCTTCACATTATGATTCCTGGAGTATTTCTCATTCACAGTTGTAGCTTAGGCCTGTTCACGTCTAACTGAATTTTCCTCAATAGAGAGTTTTTTTATAGGACAGGTGGTTTTATAATTGTCTACTGTAGAAAGATGAGGTTTTAGGAAAATTGTAATGGATAAGAAGTAGGATTGGAAGAAGAAGGATTGAATATTGAGGTCTGAAAGAATGGTCTTGAAACTTGGATTCATGCATTTTTGCTAACCAAATTGCATGAGGTAATGATGTAAGTTGAGAAATTTGAATCCTCCTTAAGCAAATGTGAGATTTAAGGCCTAGAATGAAACAAGAAAGCAAGAAAGATTAAGGTATCCTACAACTTGATTAGACAAATATTCAAATTCTTTAGATATTCACTTGACCTACTTCTTTTTGCATCAATTTTTCCAGGCTCCTGAATATCATCATATTCTAAAAGGTCCAAAACTAGTCCTTTAAAGCTTGCTAGAAAGCTTGCCACGATCCCCATTGCTATTTGCTTAACCACTACAATATTGTAAGGCTTCTTCCCTCTAAGGCAAATGATGCCAATTTCAAGTCTTTTTCTATCCGTACTTTATGAAATAAAAAAAACTTTGAGTTTTGATAGATCCATCCCAAAACATCTTGACCGGAAATTGCTTGGGAATTTCTATTTATGTTGCCATTTCAATAAGGAATCCGATCAAATGTATGAATGATTATAATCTGAATGAACTTTGAGTTGCATCCTGTTGAGAAATCCCCATTCCGATTCTGAAAGTTAACCATTTTCCTCTGAAGAATTTTTGATAAAGTATTGATATGGAATTCAAATCATTTCCATAGTTTGTAGAGTAAACAAATATTGGCTTGGATAGAATCTTACTTCTGAGATAGCATTCCCTTCATAGTCTCGGCTAATGAAAACACCAAAGATTTGCAATTTGGAAAATGTCCTCCTGAGTAATCTTGTTTGACGCCATAACGAGAAGCACCAAATTTGTTGGGTTTAAAAACTCTTCTTAGGCCAGCCCACTTATTTACCTTAACCCGTGCCCAAGCCCATCACTATTTTTCACTTACGTATTGTTGTTTTTTGTTTCACTCCGCCTCGTACTTCACTCCACTTTTTAGGGCTACAGATAAGTGTATTCGCTCTCTTTCCCACTCTTTATTTTGTCTCTTGTGTTTTCTTAGATCGGAAATGTTTAACTCGTGATTGTGTTGGTTTATGTAGGTATGACTAATCGAGCATTCCTGGGGCTCCACAATTGATACTTTGATTTTTCCTAACAGGGGGGAAAAAAAACCCATTTTCCCTTTTTGCGATTATTTATAGTATGAATTATTATACTTAGATCTTTATATTTTGTTCAAATCTGGTAGTTTGTTTATAGCATGAATCTGTTATTAAACTAATTTCTTTCTAGTTACAAAAGTTAACATACAATATCTTGAAATCTAGCTAGCAATCTTTGACTCTTTCTTGTAATCCTTGTATATCTGTAACACATTTCACTCTTTATTTTAGCCCAACGTTTATAACATTAGATAAAGTATTTGACTACAATTCGTTGTATTCAAAACATCACCTATATTTCATATATCTGGCTTTTTAAACAACTCATATAATGTTATTTTTCACACCTTAAAGGTAGGTCAGAAAGTTTTTACTAAAAGTTATCGCTTATGTGTACACTTATACATGATAACCATTTTGCGTGTTAGAGGTCGTAGTACACTAATTAAAATATTAAATCAATTAAAATTAATAATATTATATATGATCATATAATAAGAAGATAGACTACATATTCTCATCTTCCATGATTGAGAAATAGTTGTAGAGAATCGAAATCTCCTACTAAAATAACAAAAGTAAAAAACACATCTAAGTTTTATAAATTTTCATTCGTACATTAAGTTCATAAGAATAAAAATCCATCTAAATAATCTATTAATACTCATCTTAACAAGATCGATTAACCTACTCAAATACAATAATTTACAAAATTAATGTCTCTAGCATTTCAACATTTCATTCCATTATTCCGTATTCATTGAAATGAGGGCACAATAAATCTCAAAGGTAAGTCCCCATATAGGTCCCCCCCATAATAGAAAATGAAAAATCTCACATAAACAAAATTTTAAAAAATTTACAAAAAATCCCATTCACTGAACTTACATGAATCTATAAAAGAAGGTCATTTTAATTTTCACCCTTTCATCTGATCCTAAAAGTTTTGCGATCTTTTATTACAAAAAACTGTAGAAAGGTAAGCAAAAAGCCTACTGAGATAGGAGTGTAAAAATCTCAATAACTTTATAGCACAAGCAATTTCAAACAATTTTTGAATTAAAGCTAAAGCATGAGGGAACCATATGAGCAACATCAAAACTTAATTTTTCTGGTAACCAGCTTTAAAATTTAAAACCCCCCTTGAAACCTTGGGTTAGGAATTTTGGGTTTATAACATCAGTGCCCAGGTTTTAAACCCAATTTAAATTTAAATTTTATCTCTCTAATTTGAGAATTTTCTCTTTTGTCTAATGTTGTAAACTCAGGTGTAATTAGCACACCAAATAATAAACACCTTGAAGGAAAAATCGGGCTTTGGGAACCCTCAAGGCGCGATAAATCCCTTAATCACTTAGTTCACAATTGACAGAACAGTAATCTTTTTAATTTTCCCCCCATGAGCGCCAAAAGTATTTATGGCCTTCGATATACAATGTCTCCCTGCAATTTAAAGCAATTTTTATTTAAGTTTTTTAAAAAATTAGATTAAATTTTTTTTTTTAACACGCAGGAAAATTTAAACACACAAAAATCATCACATTAAAGACAAATAAAAGACACTACCATTCAAATTTTGATCCCAAAACAACAATCATGATATCAAAAAGATAATTCACCAATATCAGATTTTACCTAAAGTCATTTAAATACCATCCGTTTTCCCCTTTCCCTCCTAATTTAAAATCTTAAAATTTAAAATAAAATATTGTTTTTTTTAAATTATTATTATTTATTTTTTTACCTATTTTAAACATAAAAAATATATACAATATATTTTAACCCGGGAAAATTTTAACCGTAATATTTTTCTTCTCCCCTTTTTTTTTTCCATTTTATTTCATATTATATTATATATTTATATATTTATATATATTATAACAAAAATTATAAAAATATATTAAAAGTTTTTTCGTTGTGGCATTTGTTTCATGCCTCCCATCCGGGTTTTCAGCTCTGACTTTCCCCTTTTTTTTTTTTTTTTATAAAAATTTAAATATAAAAATTTTTACCCCTTTTCACTATTTGTTTTCCTTTTTTCCTTCCGTATGACTCCTTCGCTGGATTCTTCTTCTCTCCTCTTTTTTTTTTTTTCTATATATATACATATAAAATATAATATTTTATCTTCAGGGCCCTGTTCCCCTTTTTTTCATCTTCACCTCGCCAGATTCAACTCCCCTCACCGGATTCAACTTCCTTTGCCGGACCCACTTCACCCGTATTTTCCATTTATAAACATATATGGGGTTCTAGGGGACATTACATTTGAGCTCGCTCGAAATACGTCGCATTTGGGGAGAACTTTCGAACTCGACCACTTCCCTTCCTCTTTCTACGCTCTCACCCAGTAACTATACACCACGTCTTGTACGGGCACATATACTGCACGCACCTACCCAAAAAATTTTTCTCCCCTACACACTCTTATTTCCCCCCACACACGTGCGAATACTAGCTGCACACACCTGATGGGGAAAGAACTAGTAAAAAAAAATGAAGGAGTCAAAATTTCATGTTTCATTACATAGAATTGGAGGCCGATGCCCCGTCCCAAAGCTAAGGGAAAAAAAAAGCCCACAGGAAAAAGTCACGAATTTACAAGCCAGGGAATCAAACTACACTGAAAGAGAACATATAAATGTTAACTTGTTCACGTGACCATAAAAGAATAAAATAATTTAAATACATTTAAAAATTTTAGAGAACTGCTACAGATAGATACACTTTCGGTTTGGTTAAAATTTTTATTTGTTGGTTTTTTTAATTTATAAATTTTTTAGTTGCCTACTCGGTACATAAAAATAAGGATAGATTGGGCAACTAGGATTTTCATATTGTGTTTTGGTTTCCCATATTGTATTCGGTACTATATATTCCGTGCAAGGGGGTTCGGCCCAAAGGGGGGGTTTTTTATTGAATAAAAAACACATCCCTTTTTTCATGGGAAATTATGAAAAAACCTTTTTATTCTTTTGCAAAAAAAACTTTTTCTAGGAATTCTTAACTAGATTTCTAGATCTTTTTTTATAACTTAAGTTTCAGTCAAAAGATGGGGATTGGGTTTAGGTTTTCGTTTTCTTATTCAAGATGTCCTCGAGAAAAATTGAATCCAATAGCAATGTGGGGGGTTTTTAGATTTAACATACTTAGAGTTTTATGCATCACCCCCTCTCTTGTCGTTTCCCATTGCACTAGCAAAACAACTTTTGTTGCACACATACACTTCTCCTAACTCGCACAAACCACCCGCTGAAAACATATCCATTTTTCCTACAGCATACGAATTTTCCCAAAAAAGCCAATGAAAAACCGATTTGCAACCCCCAAAACACACACAATATCAACAAAGTCCAACACACACATAGATTATTCATATATATTTTGGCACACCCCCACATTACATGTAACCACCAACTTATACTCCCATTCCCCACACAACCAAAAATACACTATCCCAACAATTTTCAAATTTTTCGAATACATTATATATATTTCCAAAAAAATTGCATGAAATCAATTTTTCATATTTTATATAAATTTTAAATTTTTCCCTACACCAATAACAGAAAATTATAGAGTTTTTTTAAAAACATGAGTCCATTTTGATTACTTTAAAATAATCCCCGAGTAAATATTTAGGATAATTTTTTTTCTTCTAAAAACATAAAAAAACTATTCAATTTTTATCTTACAAATGATGAATATTATTTTATTTAATGTAAAATTTTTAATTAATTTTTAAATATTTTTTAAGTTAATTTCTATTTTTTTTTATACTTATTAAAATTAATTTTAAAAATTTTTAAAATAATTTTTTTTCCTAAAAAAATCTAGTCTAGTTTTATAAAAGCTTATCTCGAGAATCTCATAGGGGGTCCCGGTTTGTGATTTAAACTTCGTACGTTTCAAAGGGGGTACATGATCCCCAGGGGAAGGGCCGGAGTTCCCGGCATCGGCCCCAAAACGGGAACTGGTGAAGCGGGGTGCAAAAATTTTCCCGGGAAATTTTTCCCTTTTTCAAATTTCCCCTCTTTGGTGTTTTGATTTTTCTTTTCCCTTTTTTTGTTTCTTTTCCCTTCCTCTCTTTTGGGTTTTTCTCTTTTGTTTAGGGGGGCCCGTAGATCGGGGAAAGCTTCTGGGGGCCAAATACATTTTGGGGGGAATTTTTTTTTTTTTTTTTTTTTTTTTTGTCCGTTCATCTCGCAAAAAAAATTTAGAAATTTTTGAAATGTTATATTTTTTAAAAAAAATTTTAGAAAAATTTTAAATTTAAAATTTTTTTTAAACCCGAATATTTACTAAAATTTTTTATTTAAATTTATCCCCAAAATTATTTTTTTAAATTTAAATTTTATTATTTATTGAAAAATTTTTTTGAAATTTCCCGTTTTCCTCATGATCATTTATTTAATTTAAATTTAAGTGAGAAAATTTAAGATTTTAATGAAAATTTTTTAACTATTTCAATATATACGTATTCAATTCAGGTTTTACTTCTCCCTTTTTTAAATTTTTAAAACCTCAAAATTTTAGAATGTATCTGACTCCGAATTTTGGGGAATACTTCCCCTTCATCCTCTTCTTTTTTCCCGGGGGCCCCCCTTAAAAAATCCCAAATTTCCTTTGTACTTAACATATCAAAAGTCCTTCTTTTTTGCAATTCCCCGAGTTAATATGAAAACTCAAATAGGATTTCTCGATATGTCAATTGGCTAAATTGTAAAGATTTTTCCCCCCCCCAAATTTGCCTTTTGGGGGGCTACGTTTTTTCCAAGAAATAACATGTAGAAGACATTGTGGGTTTCCTGTTACTAAGGGGGTTTGAGCTAGTCTTTAAACCCAAATTTTCCCCCAACCTTTCTAAAATCTCTATGGCCTAACATTTTGGGGGTTAAAATTTTTTTTTTCTTTCCCAAAAAATTTTTTTCCCCTTTTGGGTTTGGGGGCCTTTAGATGACATAGCCCCCTTTATAAATCAATATCTCTTCTTTTAAAATCGGCCAACCCTTTTATGAACGACTTGATTTTCCTTTTAATCTTTGTCTATGGTGGCAACCTTGTCTACATTTTTTGTCCCAAAGTCTAGCCTAAAAAAAATTTATTCAATCCCATCCAAATTTCCCCCAAAGATCTACATTTTCCCTTTTGTATAGGGCTTCAAAGGACCACTTTGTTGAAAAAAGAAAAAAATTTTTTTAAGCTTTTTAAAACAAATGGAAAATTTTTCGACTCAACTATCTCTGAAATTTAATGCACACTCTTGCATATCTTCAAAATTTTTAAAGGGTTTGTTTGGAATGATAGGGGCACAAAATGCAATTTTGTCCCTGACTTTTTGTAAAAAACTTCTTCAAAATTTTGATTGAAAACGTGGATCTCGATCACATTTCTAACTATGTGGCAAATCCCATGGAATCTTACAATTTCACAGAAAAAAATTCCACCTAATTATCCAAAGAATACGTCATATTAATGGGGAGGAAATAAAAAGAAATTTTTCAATCGGTCTACAATTACCCATATAAAATTTTAGTCCCTATCCTTGGGAAAGGTAAAACAAAGCCAAAGGGATTCATTCCCAATTTCCCCTTCTGAAATTTGGGGAATGGCTATAGTAGTCCCTGGGGTTTTTTTTGTTTGGCATTAACCTGTTTGGGAGAAAAAACTTTTAGGATGAATTTTTGCTATGTCCCTCTTCATACCTTTCCCCCAATAACCCTTCTTGAGCTCGATACAACTTATTTTTCCCTTAGGTGTATTATGTATCCAAAAAATTTGGGGGTTCACTAAAATATCACTTCTCGATTTTGTATTTCAAGTACGCACCATCTACCTTTTAACTTTTTAAACCTGTCTTGATCTACTTCAAAATCGATATTAGCTCCTTTCTCAATTTTTTTTGAAAGGGCCCGTTTTCTTTAGATCCCTTGAGCTACATCTCTTTTTTTTCTATCAAAGGGGAGTAGGGCACACTTTAGATTTGCTACCTAGGCTTCCTCCCATACCATAGTAAAATTTTAAACATCAGCTTCCAATTCCTATTCAACTGTTGTTGTTGGTTAATAGTGCTACTACCTAGCCATGATTCTTTTACTCAAAGGGGGCAGCCCCAACATTGGCTTTCCCTAGATGATTGTTAATAATAACATCCCTATCTTTGATGAGCTTTTAGTCATCTTCTCTATCACATGTTTAAGCTCCTTTTGAGTAAATAAAAAACTTTAAGCTCTTATGATCCATATATGTTTCACAATTTTTTCCCATATAGGTAATGTCCCCCATTTCTTCAAGGTAAATTTTGATCTTGCAAAGGGTTCCCAGATTGTGGGGTAATATAATTCCTCCATGCGATTTCAACTACCATGAAGTGTACGCCACAACTTCTTTTTCTGCATCGAAACATTATACCAATCCAATTTTTTTTAGGCATCACGGTATAAAAAAAAAGGAAATTTTTTTAGGTTGGGTAAAGTTTTTGATAGGAGCTTGTCAATAGTTGCATCAACTTTTTAAATGCTTCTCTCCAGTTATCATCTTACTCAAACTTTTTCC